>VXBI01013996.1:48145-73923 GCA_013397375.1 Toxostoma redivivum | reverse complement strand
AAAAATTCCTACACCTTGTTCCAGTCCCACCCCAATGGTGGCAGCTCCAATATCCCGATTTTTTATAGGCAATATCCATAAAAATCCCAGATGGGAGCATCCCAAGCTTAATAAATGGCAATAAATAAATAAATATAATTTTGGATTGTGCTGGAAATCCCAATCCTGGATCCCAGAGCTGCTGGAATTCCTTGGATTGTGCCATAAATCCCAATCCTGGATCCCAGAGCTGCTGGAATTCCTGGGATTGTGCCATAAATCCCAATCCTGGATCCCAGAGCTGCTGGAATTCCTGGGATTGTGCCAGAAATCCCAATCCTGGGTCCCAGAGCCGCTGGAATTCCTGGGATTGTGCCATAAATCCCAATCCTGGATCCCAGAGCTGCTGGAATTCCTTGGATTGTGCTGGAAATCCCAATCCTGGATCCCACAGCCCCAGAGCTGCTGGAATTCCTTGGATTGTGCCATAAAACCCAATCCTGGATCCCAGAGCCGCTGGAATTCCTTGGATTGTGCTGGAAATCCCAATCCTGGATCCCAGAGCTGCTGGAATTCCTTGGATTGTGCCATAAATCCCAATCCTGGATCCCAGAGCCGCTGGAATTCCTTGGATTGTGCTGGAAATCTCAATCCTGGATCCCACAGCCCCAGAGCTGCTGGAATTCCTTGGATTGTGCCATAAATCCCAATCCTGGATCCCAGAGCTGCTGGAATTCCTGGGATTGTGCTGGAAATCCCAATCTTGGATCCCAGAGCTGCTGGAATTCCTGGGATTGTGCTGGAAATCCCAATCCTGGGTCCCAGAGCTGCTGGAATTCCTTGGATTTTGCTGGAAATCCCAATCCTGGATCCCAGGGCTGCTGGAATTCCTTGGATTGTGCTGGAAATCCCAATCCTGGATCCTGGATCCCAGAGCTGCTGGAATTCCTTGGATTGTGCTGGAAATCCCAATCCTGGATCCCAGAGCTGCTGGAATTCCTTGGATTGTGCCATAAATCCCAATCCTGGATCCCAGAGCCGCTGGAATTCCTTGGATTGTGCTGGAAATCTCAATCCTGGGTCCCAGAGCTGCTGGAATTCCTTGGATTGTGCTGGAAATCCCAATCCTGGATCCCACAGCCTCAGTCACGGTGATTTGGGCACCGGGAGATTCCAGGAGGAGCAGTCAGAGCCCAGCAGGATAAACACAGCCATGAACAGGAGCAGAGGGAAGCTCAGCAATGGGCATCATCCAGGAGATCCAGAATATTCCAGGGGCTCTCCAGGGGTCTGGGCTCATCCCAGGGCAGCAGGGAGGAAATGCCACAATTCCCTGAGTCAGGAGGGATGAAGGATTCCTGCCAGCAGGATGCCAGAGGGAGGGAAGCTGCCAGGCTGGGATGCCTGGCCTGGGCTCAGGTGCTCTCTTTTCCAAGGATTATCCAGCCAGGTGTTAGGAAAATTAATCCTCAAACACCAGAAATTTATGTCCAAAAAGGAGACAGAGGAGTCCTGAAACTTTATTGGAATAAAGGGAGAGGCCATGGGACATTCCCTGGGATCTCTCAGATTTTTGGAGCTCTCACCTCCCTTTTTATCCCAATTTCCCATCCACATTTCCCTCTCTCTTTCCCCTTGGGCTGAGGCACTTGAGAGGTCCAGACTTCCCTAAGATCCCTGAGATTCCCCTCTAATGTACAACCCTCGCTTTTCATTTTTAATTCTTATAGAGTTAATGTTTTTCCCCATTGCTTTTTCCATCTTTCAATATCCAATTTCATTTACCAGCAAACTTACAGTTTGTTTGTAAAGGCAAATATCTTTTTTTTTATTTAATTCATCAATCAGTGGAATCCTTCCCATTATTTCTTTTATCTCTCAGTGCTGGTTTTATCTCCCACAGCTCATTTGTAAAGACAAATCCCTCATTCCTCTCACAGGGATGCTGCCAGGAAGATCCACTCTTTAGCCTCCATATTTTTTCAGTTTCTTATTTTCTTTTATTCTCTTATTCACATCAATTTGAAGTTTTAAATGTAAAGGCACTGTTTTAAAACCCACTTGTAAAATTTTTGAACTCACTTTTAAAATAAGATCTTGGAGGAAGTTGAAGGCAGAGTCAAACCCTCAGGTGTTGGAAAGCACGAGAGCTTTGGCTCCAAGAGTTGTTTTCTCATTTTTAAATACACTTGATGAGCTTACACTGATTAACCAAAACAGGATGAAAATCAAGGAAAACTGAGACAAGGAATTGAGGAATGGTTTTGTTGGGAGGGACATTAAATCCCACCCAGTGCCACCCTTGCCATGGCAGGGACACCTCCCACTGTCCCAATGTCCAACCTGGGACTGAACATTCCAGGGATCCAGCTGCTCTGGGAATTCTGTGCCAGAGCCTCAGCACCAGGAAAGGGAATGACTTTAAATTAGCAAAAAATTGCAAGTTTGGGATGAAAGTCTTGGATTTGATTTATAAACCCTCATGGGCAGATTGGCACAAAGCTTGTCTAAGATTCCTCTCCAAGAAGGCATTTTCAGAGAGCTAAAAATGATCCATGGTTTTCTGTCAAAATTGGGAAATTGTTGCTGCCAAAAGCTTATTTTTGGGTGTGGGATTGGGAGATGGAGCAAAAAATTTTTTTTTCATCTTTAGATTTTTCAGACTGGCAGGATTTTGTGGTTTGCTTAGAGGCAATGCCCAGAGCAGCTGTGGCTGCCCCTGGATCCCTGGAATGTTCAGTTCCAGGTTGGACATTGGGACAGTGGAATTGTCCCTGCCATGGCAGGGGTGGCACTGGGTGAGCTTTGAGGTCCCTCCCAACCCAAATAATTCTTGATCCTGTGACAATCCCAGTATTGATTGCCTTTCCTTTTGGTGAGGTTATTTTTCATCCCATTTCCATTGAGGTAATCCCTGGAATTGGCAGTGTTATTCCCAAATTCTGGCTTTGATGCTGCATCGCCAGCAGAACAAAACTGAGGGAGAATTGTGTGTGCCTGTGGAAATTTGGAAATTCCCATTTTCCACGCAGACAGCACACCTTTGGATTCCCTGAATTCTTGCCCTAACTCACCACTGTCTTCCACTGTGGATCTCTGCCTGTGCAGCTGGAGGATGGAATGATGAAATATCCTGAGTGGGAATAAACCCACAGGGATCAGCCAGACCCCCCAAAATCCCAGCCTGGGCATCCCTGGCAGCTCCTGGAGCTCTGTGCCCATTCCCTGGGGAGCCTGGGCAGTGCCAGCACCCTCTGGGGGCAGAACCTTGCCCTAAAATCCATCCTAAATCCCTCCTGGCACAGCTCCAGCAGGATCCCATCCCAGGGAGCAGAGGTGGGAGCTGCAGCTCAGGTGAGCTCTGACCTTGGGCTCCTCCAGCTGAACATTCCAGGTGCAGGAATCCCCAGAGCAGAGGGCAGGGATTGGTGTGCAGGCCCTGGCCTCAGCTAATCCATTCTTTATCTCTTTTTTTTTTTTTTTTTGTTTAGATTTGTCCTCTGGAGTGAAAGATGGCTTTGAGCAACCACACCAACAGCAGCTCGGTGCTGCCCAATCTACTCCACATGTCCATGGAACAAAAAAAGGCCCTGAGGTTCAACAACTACAGCAACCCTGCCCTGGAGCTGCAGGAGGAGATCATGGCCTCCTTCTACATCCTCATCATCGTGGGCTTTTTTGGCTTCCTCCTCTTCGTCATGATGCTCAGCAATATTGTGTCCAGCAAGCCTGAGAACTACATGGATTACCTGTACTCGGGGAAGCTGAGCCCACCCCGGGGCCAGGTGGAGCTGCAAGGAGCTGAGAGCAGGGACAGCAGGGACAGCAGGGACAGCAGGGACACCTTCATCATCATCAACAGCTCTGCCCTGCTGGAGCTGCAGCAGCAGGACAGCAAAAACCACTCCAGCAATCAGGGGCTGAGCACAGACTCGGTCCTCAGGGATGTGTGAAAATATCGTTTTTTTTTAATTTTCCTTCAGTTCAGCCCACCCAGGGATAATTTTCCTTCATGAAGAGCTGTCCCAGGACATTCTGTGCAGCTGTGAAGGCGCTGCAGTGAAAGCTGTGCAGCTCCAGGACTTTGGAGGAGAGGCTGGAGGTGAATTCCCTGCTGGGCTGCTCCTGTCGTGTTTCCATGGCTTGGCTCTCGGGAGAAGGGATCACCTTTCCTTCACTGTCCCTTCCAGCAGGGCCAGGACGTGTCCAGCTGGGACAACACATCCTGCTATTCTTTATTACCTCATTTTTTTGGGAGGTCAGAGCTGCCAGTGAGCCCTGGCTGTGTGTCCAGCCTCAAATGATGGGAAAAGGTGGAGGATCTGTGTCCAGCCATTCCACAAGGAATGAGGGTTATTTCAGGGATCTGGAGGCACCTGTTGGACTTGGACTTGCTTGGTCTGCTGCAGGTTTTGGACAGTGGTCGTGCATTTTTCAGCTCTTCCACACTTGGCTGCCCTAAACCAGGAAAATGAGGAGAGCCAGGACATCCCATTCCCACGGGATGCAGGGACAGCACACAGGGAATGGCTCCCAGTGCCACAGGGCAGGATTGGATGGGATTTTGGGAATTAGGAATTGTTCCCTGGGAGGGGCTGGGATGGAATTCCCAGAGCAGCTGTGGCTGCCCCTGGATCCCTGGAATGTTCAGTTCCAGGTTGGACATTGGGACAGCGGGAGGTGCCCCTGCCATGGCAGGGCTGGGATGGGATTGGGATGGGCTTTAATGTCCCTTCAATCCACCCCATTCCATTCTCCTGATGTCCCCCCCAGAGCCCCTCAGGGCTGACCATTGTCAGCTGGAGCCCTTGGGGGTGTGCCAACAATCCCAAACAATTCTTTTGGGGTTTAGAGCCACCCCTCTCCTCATGGAACACCACAGAGCTGCTGCTGCTGCTGCGGCCCCAGGGTGGTTACAGGGACCAGAGGGGGGTGTTGCAGTTTTGGGGTGCTGCAGTTTTGGGGTGATGCAGTTTTGGGGTGATGCCGTTTTGGGGTGTTGCAGTTTTGAGGTGCTGCACTTTTAGGAAGTTGAAGTTTTGGGATGTTGCAGTTTTGGAGTGATGAAGTTTCGGAGTGATGCAGTTTTGGGGTGATGCCGTTTTGGGGTGTTGCAGTTTTGAGGTGCTGCACTTTTAGGAAGTTGAAGTTTTGGGATGTTGCAGTTTTGGAGTGATGAAGTTTCGGAGTGATGCAGTTTTGGGGTGATGCCGTTTTGGGGTGTTGCAGTTTTGAGGTGCTGCACTTTTAGGAAGTTGAAGTTTTGGGATGTTGCAGTTTTGGAGTGATGAAGTTTCGGAGTGATGCAGTTTTGGGGTGATGCCGTTTTGGGGTGTTGCAGTTTTGGGTGCTGCAGTTTTGGGATGATGAAGTTTTGGGGTGATGCAGTTTTGGGGTGTTGCAGTTTTGAGTGCTGCAGTTTTGGGTGCTGCAATTTTGGGGTGATGCACTTTTAGGGTGTTGCAGTTTTGGGTGCTGCAGTTTTGGGGTGCTGCAGTTTTGGGGTGTCTTCTGCAGGTCCCCACAGGGCTCAGGAGTGCTCAGGCTGTGCCCTACAGAGCCTGGAATCCAGGGTGGGAGATGTGGAGAGGCAAATGCCGGCAGAGAATTCCAGCTCGCTGCTCTTGGTCCAAGAATTCATTGGCAAAAGCTCTGGAGTCTGCAAATCCAAGTGGTTGGAGACCAGTGGGGCAGATACTGTGAGAACCTTGAGGCATTTGGTTATAGGAGCAAAAATCCTGTGAAATCCTATAAAATTGTGAGTCTGAATGCTGGGGGCTCCTCTCAGCCTCCTTTATGTGTTTGCTCATTGTTACTGTCTGGAAAAGAATTCCCAACAATTTTACAGGAGGCATTATTTCCTAATTCTGCTTCCACAGGTTTTTACTGTCTGGAAGTTCACATTTTGCTGCTGTGATGTTTTTCTCTCCCTGTTTTTCCTGTATCCTTTCCTGCCATGATAAAGTGTTGCTATTATGGGATTTTGCCACTGTTTGGGCCAATCCAACCGCCTGGAATCGATTTATTCCATGTGGAATAAATCAATTTCCACATCCTTAAAGGGAGTTTTCAGAGCCTGATCTCCTCAGAACTGTTCCAGGGCTGCTGCTTCCAGCTGATATCCAAGCTGAAATCCAAACCACTCTCTTGGCTTCCCACACTTGTCCTTGGAATTCCAGTTTCAGCTTTCCAGCAGATTCCTCTCCTTTTTTGGACAGGTGCATTTTCCCAGCGCTGGCTCCAGCAGAGGCCAGTTAGGGATTGGAGTTGGTTTTGGATTCTGTTCCTTTGGCTTCCCTGTGCTGCTGGCTGTGTTGGAGCCAGGATTTGCAATTCCAGCTCCCAGCAGCCACATTCCCATTGCTGCTGGAAAAAGGGAGATGTTTAAAGGCAGAAACAACATTTGCAGCTTCCAGGTTTGTTCCTTCTCCCCAGTGGGACAGGTGGCACCACCCAAATTTGGATCCAATTTCTGCTGTGCCAGCACCCAGAGGAGATTCCAGCCTGAATTCCAGCAGCTCTGAGAATTCCTGCTCTGCACACCCAGCTTCTGTTTGCACATGCAACAGCAACGGGAAGCAGAGCTGGTGGTGCCTCATTCCATGAGAGATCCAGGTTTGGAGGTTCCCATTCCATGCTCAGATCCAGGTTTGGAGGTTCCCCTTCCATGCTCAGATCCAGGTTTGGAGGTTCCCCATTCCATGCTCAGATCCAGGTTTTGGATGTTCCCCCTTCCATGCTCAGATCCAGGTTTGGATCCCAAAAAAAAGATGGGAAAATCAAATTCTGACCACTCAGGATGTGGTGGCCTTGTCCCCTTCCCAACCACTCTGTCCCAGCTCCTTCCTGCTTTTCCTCCTGGCTTTTCCCTCCTCACCCCAGGGAGATTCATCTGTGCCTGCACCACTGATAAAACCCCCAACTCCCAAAAAAAATCCTGATCCTGCAGAGTCCAGGCAAGGAATGTTCAGCATTTCCATCTCCAATAGTGCCTGGGGTGAGGGGAGTTAATAAATAAATGAAATAAATAAAATAGCCTTGGCTGAGAATTCTTAATGCTGAACCCCAAATTCCATCAATTTATTTGCTAAGTCTCCCACTTTTTTCTGTTTCCATCCTGAAGCTGTCTTTAATTTGGGTGAGTTTTTCTCTTTTGGTTCCATCAGAGCTAAAATTACCCACTTTTGGGAAATATTTTTGACACCAGAAATACAACTTTGGTGGGACTGCAGCTCATGCTCAGGAATTCATCAGCCAGCAGGAGGGAAAAGAGATTATTTAAATTTGGGATGCTGTTGGTTAGAAAAAGAATCCTAATCTTTGTCACTTTGTGTAAGACTGGGAGAGAACCAAATTCCCTGTGGAGAGTTGGTTTTGGAAAAAAAAAATAACCCTACAAAACATTTAATTTAGATGAAAATAAAATATTAAATTTCAAGCTTAATTTTAGCTGTAATATAATACAGTAGTACAAAAACAATCTTACTATTGCTGTGTATTTCATTATGGTTTTAGTTGGCATTTTAAAATAAAGGATTTGAAGAGATTTTTTTAGCTTGAATGGTGATTGGGAAGGTAATGATATAATGACCTGAACTGGGTAATTAGGATGGAAGTGCTAATTGCCATCCTAATTACTCATGAATAGGGACTTGGTTCAGGGGTGAGTGGTAAATTTGGTGCTTGGGTTGGTTTTTTTAGGATTGGGAGAGGAGAACCCCCTGCTCAGTGATTTCCAGATCAGACTCAGGGAATATCCTGAGCTGGAAAAATCCCCCAGGGATCACCCAGTCCCTGCCCAGAGCCCCAAAATCCCACCCTGGGCACCCCTGGAGCCCAGGACACCTCCTGGATGCTCCCACAGCTCCTCCCTCCTGTGTCCTCTCACAAGCAGGAGCAGCTGAAAGCAAGAGTGACAAAAGTGACAAAAGTGACAAAAAGTGTCTGTCTCAAGAATGATTCTGTGACTCAGTGTCAGGTTTTGCCCTTTTCTGACCCAGAGATGGGGCAACTGAGAGGCATTTTATAAAACTTTTATTCCATTTTCAGTCTCATATGAAGGGTGAGACAATACAGATGTTATAATTCACACCATCACAATCAAAAGCTAACTATTTCTTAATTACAATACATTAGAAGTGTTTCTTACAGTGCATCTTTCATAGTTCCATTTCTATTTCTCCAAGGTATCTAGTTTTATTTGAAAGGCCATCCTAAACATGGAGACACATTTCTCTCTTTACAAGGCCTTTTAAGCCCAAACAGTTTAATTAAAAACAATTATTTCTTAATTACAACACATTACAAACGTTTCTTGGCCTATCTTTGTCACATCATGCTGTAAAATGCCTTAAAGCCAATTATCTAAAATCACCCCTCGTGGGTTCTATTACAATGCATCTTTCATAGTTCTATTTCTCCAAAGTATTTAGTTTTATTTCCAAAGCCATCCTTTGTAATTTTTTTCCAGCTCCATTTCTCTCAGCAATCTCTGTCCCATTCCATGGCATTTCTAAGTCAGCATTTCTTATCTCCAAGTTTGCACACAGATATGTGAGCCTTCTGCCAGCTCCTAAAAACTCTCTACAAATCCATTTCCCACAGTGCAGGATGAAATAAAGAAATTAAATCATGAAAGAAGGAATTGAAAGCAGGTCAGGGAGGGATCCTGCCCCTCTGGGCAGCCCTGGGGAATATTCCAGAATATCCACACTCCCATCCCTGTGCTCTGGGATGATGCTGTGGAGCAGGGAGGTGTCACCAGATGTCCCAACCTGAGCCATCCTGTGATTCTGGGAAACACCACCTTCAAATTAGGGAACAGAGAATAGGATTTGCACTTCCAGGGGGTTCCAAGGACCCCAAAAGAATTAGGGGAAAATTCCTTCCAGGCTTTTCTTCTCACACTTTACATCCATTTACATGAATGAGTTTTTTTGGGGGGCCTCAGGCCATCACCAGATCTTTAAATGTGCTCTTTGCAAAATCAATAATTCCAGCAGGATGGTCCCTGGCAGGTTCTGCTCCTGGTATCCTTTATTAAGGATAAAAACACAAATTAAAAGAACATTAGTAAAAGAGAGAATTTGAAATCCAAATATTTCATTTCAGGTGCATCCCACGATGCTCATCCATGGCTCTGCTTGGATCAGGGACAGATAATTTACACAAAAATGAACCAAAAATTCAACTTCACCACCCTTGTGATAAATTCCTGGTGTGGGGAGTCATGAGACCAGGCCTTGGATGTAAATTCCTCAAATTTCAGCAAAGAGAGGGCTGGGAAATGAATTCCACAGCTCAAGCCTGGCTTTGACACCAAGGGATCTGCTCCTGAGCAGGGAACTGAATAAGGCTGAAGAATTCCAACTTTCCCACTGCAGACACGTTCAAATCTGGTGGAAATAGGCACAGCCCTGGGCTGCTGTTGGGACACAGCTGTGTCACCCATGGCCCAGTCCCTGCTGCCCTGCCCTGCCCTGTCCTGGTGACACCTCTGGGGACAAGGAGCAGCTCCAGCACAAATCCCATCGTGTCTGGGCTCACAGGAAGGAGAACAAACCCAAACCTGAAGGGCTCCAATCCAGTCCCTGCTGCCTGCCTGGGATTTGCTTCTGGGCTGTTCCCACCCTCGTGACACAGCAGAGTCTGTGGGACCAGGAATGGGATCAGAGGCTCATGGAATCATGGAATAGTTTGGGTGGGAAGGACCCTAAAACTCATCTTGTTCCATCCCCCTCCCACTGCTCCCAGCCCCAGTGTCCAACCTGGCACTGCCAGGGATCCAGGGGCAGCCACAGCTTTTTGGGAATTTCATTCCAGGACCTCCCAGGGACCAATTCCTAATTCCCAAAATCCCATCCAATCCTACTCTGAAGCCATTCCTGTGTCCTGTCCCTCCATGCCTTGTCCCCATTCCCTCCCCAGCTCTCCTGGAGCCCCTTTAGGTCCTGGAAGGCTCTAAAATCTCCCCAGAACTTTCTCTCCTCCAAGCTGGACAACTCCAATCCCCTCCTTCCCATCCATTTAGCACCAAGGAGTTTCCCAAGGAAGCAATTTGTGGCACAGGAATTGTCCTTCCTGGTTTCTATTCTTTGGGAAGAGCAATGAGAAGCCCCCATGAAGGATTTCATGGAAACAAGCATTAGGAAAGAGGAAGTTTTTGCTGAAAAAACAAAGGGAAAAAGAGAACAATCTCCTTTTCCTGGAAAAAAGTGGGAAAGTTTTGTCAAATCCCTTCCCATTTCCCTCTGGGGTGTTGAGGCCTGGCAAAACTTTTCTCCCTAATCCCTTTTAACAAGCACAGAAACCTGAAAAGAGCTGAGTCTGAAATCCAAGGAACTTTGGGATTTTACAGCAACCCCTCCAGGACAAATCCTTGCCTCTCCTCCACCCCCCCTCTGCTGCTGTGTAGGATAATTACAGCCCATGTTTCCCACAAAACCCTGTAACCCTTCGTGGGGATGAAAAATATTGTGGCTCATGCAGCTGTGACTCAACTGGTAATTTGGGATGACAAGCAATTCCTTGAACATCTGACTCAAGCTAATGGGAGGATGTTTCCCAACAGCAGCACCTTAGTCAAGAGCCCTTGAAAAAACATCCCAGCTCCTCAGCAATTGAAAATCCCAATTATTTTATTGGGTTTGCCAGCAGGAGCTCTTGGAGGGAGGCTCGGGGTGTTTGATCATTGCAGGAGAGCAAAGCCAAGCTCTGGTCCCACTCAGGAATCTCTGTGTGAGTGGAGATTTTCTCTAAAATGTGGGGAAGAAATAATTAAAGGATTTTTGCATAAGGACAAGGGGCAGAGTCAGATGCAAATGTTGCATGATGTCCCTCTGCTCGAGCTGGAATGCAAATCTCTTAAATTTCCATCATGTCTCATTGACTAATGACTCCTAAGTGCTTTTCCAAGCCTCATCCTCATGGAAAAAAAAACCCCACAAACATTTATTTTCCCTCCAGCTCTTGGAGCAGGTCTGTAATGGGTGACCCAACACATTTTTAGATGGGAACATTTTCCCCCCTTTTCAAGTCTTCAGTCCTGACAGCTTTTCTGGGGCCATAATTTAGGGGTGATTATGACTGGATGATCCTGGAGGTCTCTCCCAAGCTGGAGGATTTGGGATTTTGGGATAAAAGCTTTTCTGAGTGAGCAAAGTGGAGCTCAGTGAGAAGTGGGAGAAGGGTGGCCAGGAATGAAAGGCAGGAGACATCACTGACAGATCTGTCCCTGTGAACTTATTCCTTGGAATTTCTTCCTGCAGGGCCCAGGGACAGCAGAAGGAAGAGGGAACACAGAAATTATTGAAGAACAGAGCTGGTTTAGAGCCCAAACACAAAGCCCAGACTCATTTCTTGGACTCAAACTCCACTGTCAGGAGCTGGTGCTTGGCTCTGAGCCTCCCCACATCAACCAGGAGCACCAGGCTGGGAAAGGAGCCCGAGCTTAGGCCAGAGAAATGAGTCAGAGCAGATAAAAAGAACTGGAGGACTGTGAAAGAGCCATGAGGCACCGGGGAGCAAAGCCAAGCAGCAGGAGGAAGTCCAGGAAAAAAACAATAAAAGGATAATCAAAAAGGAGAGTCACCCATGTGTGCTCCATGGGATCAACAGGAAGCAGCCACATCCACCTTCCATGTGACAGCCACATGCCAGCCTGGGCCAGCCTGCAACGGGGATGCTGGGACACATGGACACCTCCAGGAGCTCTCTCTGATCCAGCTGGAAATCCACATGGACTAAAAACTCATCACTCATTTGTGCCCAAGCAAATTTTGCCTCTGCAGGAGCACACAGGGAGCCCATTGCCGTGGGATGGCTTTGGCAGCTGCCAGGAATTGCTGTTATCAGCTGGGATTATCCCAAAGTGCTCCACATGTGAGCCAGGCAAGGGCCAGCTGAGCCCAGACACGCTGGAACTGCTCCAGCAGCCAAGACAAAGCAGCTCCAAAGCCAAAACCAAACTGGGGAGTGACTTGGGTTGTGCCACCTCCCAGTCCCTGGTCACTCACAGCCAAAAAATGGCTTTTGGATCAAATCCAGGGGGAAACATCAAGCCAGGTTTTGGGAATTTCACCTGAGCTGTCCCCACACACTCATGGGTTGGAGGTTGGGTTGTTTCCTGTTGGAGTCTGGGCCATCCCTTTGGGATCCAGAGCTGTGAGACCCTGTCAGGGGCTCTGAGACCCTGGGATGATCCCAAAACATCTGTGGGGTTGATTATAGCCCTTGGAACAAATCACCAGCTTTAGATGAGAACTTAAAAGTCACAGGAGTTTAAGTAGTGTTATCATAAAGTGAAAATATAGATTGTAGGATTTTTGGGGATGGGGATTTTAGAACACAAGATGGAGGAAAAAGCACGTGTTTGGTCTTCCTTTGTTCTTCTTCTCCATCTCCATTTTCTATTGTGGAGCTGGCACTTTGGGATTGGTTTAGAGTAGAAGTTCAGTGTCTAACATAGATGATGGGAATTGGGAAATAATTGTAAACATCATGTAGGTAGTTTTTAGTATAAAAAGATAACAGGGCCCTGAAGGGCAGAGAGTGTGCCATGGCTGCCCTGCCAGACAGACCTGGCTGGGCTGAGAGAAAATATTACAGATAAGAAAAGAATAAACAACCTTGAGAGCGAGAAAACTGAAGAGCTCAGATTGATTCCAGCTCGGGCACACGAACTGCCAGACAAGAACTTTTACACAGCTCGGGGAAAAAACCAAAACAAATTCTGAGAGTTTCCCATGTGGAGCTGCAGTGTAAGAGCCAAAGCTCTTGGGGAGAGTCCAGAGGATGGGGAAGGGTCTGGAGAGGCCACACAAGGAGCAGCTGAGGGACCTTGGAATGTTCAGCTGGAGGAGCCTGAGGGAGACCCAGCAGGGGCTGCAGCTCATCCCAAGGCTCTGACAGGGACAGGACTCAGCTGGAGCTGTGCCAGGAGGGATTCAGGATGGATTTTAGGGCAAGGTTCTGTCCCCAGAGGGTGCTGGCACTGCCCAGGCTCCCCAGGGAATGGGCACAGAGCTCCAGGAGCTGCCAGGGATGGCCAGGCTGGGATTTTGGGGGGTCTGGGCAGGGCAGGGTGGGACTGGGTGATCCCTGGGGGGTTATTCCAGCTCAGGATATTCCAACTCCCTCATGTGAGGTCTGACAGCTCCCCACTAGCCTTGAAGGCTGCTAATAATAGTTATTAAGTATTAACTAATTAACTATGTCATATGTGCTGTAATTAGAGGATGCAACAAGTCACTGCATCCTTGGAAGCAATCCTGCCAAGCCTGGAGCTGGGATCCCAGGGAATCAGGAAGGATTGTCCCCCACACAGAACCATTGGAGAGCAGGAAAAAGCAGGTGGAACTTCTGATTGCCAAGAGGAAAAGCAGGGAAGGAAATGTTGGAATCACTGAGACCCCTGGGATGCTGCTCAGGGAGCTCTGCCTCCCTCCAGCCCCAGCCTGGTGTGATTTTGTCTCAGACTAAAAGCTTTTATCGGTACTAAAATTAAGCTGAGCTCATCTTAGCTAAAGTCTAATGACAAAACTGCTCTGTTGAAGGTTCATTTTTCATTTTAAGGACCTCAGAGCCCTGAGCTCCCTATTCCAGCAGCCACCTGAGTCACCTCAGACCCTGGGAGAGTTCCATTTGTTTCCCTTAAAATCCCAGCAGCTCCTTTCCTGATCACTCCACAAGGATTGCAGCTTTGGTTTAAAGCCACAAAGCCTCCATGTGAGTAAAGGGTGCAAATCTAGAAATCTAGAAGCCAGTTTTTAATTTTAAGCCTTTTATTTTGTGTCTTCAAGACTTGGCACTGGTGACAATGACAAATCAGAAATCCAGACCTGTGCAAGGGAGGTGCAGCCTGAAGTCTGCTTGGGAAAAGAGGAATTTTATGGGATAGGGGAGAAGGAGAGACCCTGTGTTCTGTAGGCACCACAGTGACCTGGCTCATTTTTCAGGATGGGAATATTTCCAAGAGGCTCCTGTGCAGCTCCTCTGGTGTTGAAGCTGTTGATGTGGCACTTGGGGACAGGGTTTGGGGTGATGGTGGCACTGGGGGATTCTGCAGGGCCCTTCCCACCTTGATGTTTCTGGGATACACCAAGCACCCCACGGCTCTCTATCCTTGCCTCCTCTTCCTCAGAAATTAAACTGAATTATCTTTTCTTCTTTCAAACGTGTTTTTAACCATAAAACCTTTCTGTGTCCAAGAGGAGGTGGCACTCAGGGTGACAAGGAGGGCATGGGGCACAGCTGGCACTGCATGGGCTGGGAGGGCTTTTCCAGCCTCAGGAATTCTGGGATTTTTTTCAGAATTCCAGGTGCCCAGCTGGTTTCTGAAGGAGAAACCGCAGCAAAGCTGAGCTGCTGTCTCCCCCCAGTGTCAGCAGAATTTTCCTGTTCCACTTGTGCCACATGGGATTGATCCCCGAAGGTAAAATCACCTGGAAGCTGTGACAGCACAGCTCCAACTCCCCATGGAATATCAGGGAAAAGTTTGGGAAGGGATAGGACCGGACAAAACCTATTCTCATCCTGGAAATTATTGGATATCCCTAGCTCTGGGGATACCTGAGCTCTGAAGCTCTGCTGAAATTTAGGAATGGCTTCAAGCAGGAGGAAGGCAGGGATAGATGGGATATTGGGAGAAAATTCCTGGCTGGGAGGGTGGGGAGAGGCTGGGATGGAATTCCCAGAGCAGCTGTGGCTGCCCCTGGATCCCTGGAATGTTCAGTTCCAGGTTGGACATTGGGGCTGGAGCAGCCTGGGACAGTGGGAGGTGTCCCTGCCACTGAGTGATCCTTAAAATCCCTTCCACCCCAAATCTCCCACTCTGGGATTCTAAAAATCAGCCTGGACCAGATTTGAAATCTTTAACCTGCAAAGATTTTCCTGATTTGGCTGCAGAGGCAGAAATGTGGCAATTTGCAGGATTTTTGAGGGGACTCCTCGCAGCTCCTTCCCCCATATTTGGGGAAAAAAAAAAAAAAAAAAAAGCATGAATTCCCTTCTTGCACATCTTTGGCAGGGATTATTTAAAGCCAGTCTTGATTGCTTTGGGTGCTGGACAGTGCTCAGGGCTTTGGTGGTAAATCGAGTTGTAAATGGAAATTGTGTCCCTTTGGTTCTGCTCACAGAGCAGGAGATGAAAACCTGAAAAAAATTCCTCATCATTGTTTTTGTTTTTTTTTTCTAGAAAAATCTACTCTTGAGAGCCTAAAAACTCCAGATTTGGACTAATATCCAAAAATAACTGCACAAAGCCAAGCCATTGGTGTCACCAGACCTGACAATTCCCTGGGGGGATTTGGGGGAGTGGCTCCACCAGAATTCCCGAGTTTCCCTCAGGGAAGGTGGGCACCAGGCTGTTCCCACTGACACCACGGGGACTGAATTCAGTTCCCTCCAGTTCAGATTCCCTGGAATCTGGGAATTCCTGAGCCTGGCAGCCCTGAGGCTGCTGGAGCAGGATATTTCTCTAGGATACAGCAGGATATTTCTCTGTGCTGGGAATGGCTTTCTGCACTGCTTTTGTTCTCCAGGGTCCAAGGAGAGAGCAGGAAAAGTGAGATTTTAACATTCCTGCAGTTCCAGGGAGTGATTCCAGCAGAGCCAGAGCTCCCTGAGCATCCCCTGTGCTCCCCACTCAGGAAAGGGCTGGGGCCCAGGGCTTCTCCAAGGGCTCTCCAGCCTTCTCCTCCCTCCTCTCCCCACTCCACTGGCAAATTCCTGCTTCTCCTTAACCCCCAGAAGGGTCTAGGAAGTGCTTTGGGATGGAAATGGGAATGTGAAGGCAAAAGTATCTGAGCCTTTATTCTGTATTTCTGTTGATTAACCTAAATCTGCTCTGGAGCCAGGCTGGGAGAGCTGGGAATGTTCCAGGCTGGAGAAGGAGGAGCTGCAGGGAGAGCTCAGAGCCCCTGGCAGGGCCTGGAGGGGCTCCAGGAGAGCTGCAGAGGGACTGGGGACAAGGCATGGAGGGACAGCACACAGGGAATGGCTCCAGAGTAGGGTTGGATGGGATCTTGGGAATCAGGAATTGTTCCCTGGGAGGGGCTGGGATGGAATTCCATCCCCTGGATCCCTGGCAGTGCCCAAGGCCAGGTTGGGCATTGGGACAGTGGGACTGTCCCTGCCATGGCAGGGGTGGCACTGGGGGATTTTAGGTCTCTTCCCAACCCAAACCATCCCAGGATTCCAAATTCTCCTCCAGGATTTGGTGCCACTGCACAGGCAGGAAGAGCTGCCCCCAGGCTGAGCAGAAAATGGAACCAAGGAGAATTCTGGGGACAAATCTCCTTCCATGAAACTTCCTTGAGGTGACACCGTGATTTCCATGGATCCAAGGAAATCCTGGCTGCACAAAGTGCCTGGAAAATCTCCTCTCCTGGATTCTGTGCAGGCCCCACAGCCTGACCCTTGCAGGAAGCAGCTGCCAAAGCTGCACTGAGCCCTCTCCACTTCCCTCTGCCTCCCCACGAACTCTGGAGCACCCCAGGATGGATCCAGAGCATTTTCTCCTCGATTTTCCCCTCCAGAGTGTTCTCCTCTTCCATCCCAGCCACCTCCTTGCAGCTGATCTCCCCTGCAGCTCCAACCCCTTGAGGAAGCAGCACCCAAGTTGATTTTTTAAACAAAAGCTTTTTTATTGCATAAATAGAGGGGCTCAGGTGCTTTGCTGTACATACAAAAACGGAGATCACTGAAGTGTCACTCTGAGGTGACACATCCTTCTATTCCAGGAAGGCTTCATCCTCCTGGGACAGTACCAGGAACCTGCAGGGTGTGGAGAGAGCAGTGAGAACAGCAGGAGGGAGAGCACAGGGGCACCTCTGGAGCTTGTCAGAGTTTGGGACATCCTTTTGGGATCCAGAGCTGTGAGACCCTGGGATGATCCCAAAACATCTGTGGGGTTGATTATAGCCCTTGGAACAAATCACCAGCTTTAGATGAGAACTTAAAGTCACAGAAGTAATGTTATCATAAAGTGAAAATGTGGATTTTAGGATTTTTGGGAATGGGGATTTTAGAACACAAGATGGAGGAAAAAGCACGTGTTTGGTCTTTGTTTGTTCTTGGGCTTCATCTCCATTTTCTATTGTGGAGCTGCACTTTGGGATTGGTTTAGAGTAGAAGTTCAGTGTCTAACATAGATGATGGGAATTGGGAAATAATTGTAAACATCATGTAGGTAGTTTTTAGTATAAAAAGATAACACCACCTCTGCAGAAATCCCTGCAGCTGTGGGGTTTGCCAAGCAGAATTCCCTGGGGTAACACTGCACAGAATCCCAGAATTCCAGACTGGTTTAAAGCTCATCCCCATCCAGCCCTGCCATGGGCAGGGATACCTCCCACTATCCCAGCTTGCTCCAAGCTCTGCCCAACCTTTTCTTTTCCAAAATCTGCCCCCAAGCCAAGTCCTGAATCTGCTGGAAACAGGAAACTGAAAACCCCCTTTTTTTTTCTATTTTTTTTCTGTGTAAATAGAAAAAAAACTTTGTTCCCATGGTTATTCCCAGGGCCTCATTTCTAGGCACAATTCCAAATCTTTGGGAAAAAAGGGAATAAAACAGTGGAAATAAAATCTAGAAAAGATTTTAAGAACTGAAAAGTGTCCTTAGATGGGAGGGGGTGACCTCAGAAAGGGAATAAGATTTTATTTCAATAAAGAGCAACGTGACATCAAACTCCCACTGAGCTTCCAAAGGGCAGGCAGGAATAGATTTCCCAATTTGCTGCAGAACAGGGAGAAGTGAAGAAAATTGCTCCAAAAATGACAAGCACGGCAGGGAATAGAATCCAAGCACCAGGCAGGACTCATTCTGCTCATGGATTTGCTCCAAGAAATCAGGGATTGCTTCAACTTTGGAAAGAGAGGGGAGGAATTCAGGAATTTGACAATGAAAATCCCGAATTCTGTAATGTTCATTTTGCTCTTTCAAGCAGAAAAATTGGGATTTTTCTCAGGGAATTCTACATAGTGGGTGTTCCATGGCATTATCTGTCCCTTTGGGAATTCCAGATGTGGAATTTGCCCTTTCCAGCTGAACCACCCCCCAGCTGTCAATAATTTCACTCATCTGGAAAGGCTGGTTATTTTCTTTCTTTATTTTGTGACTGAAGGCCCAGAGTTCTGATTGCAGCATCCTGCCTGGCTGCTCCCCTGCACTTATTCCCAATTTATCTCCCTCTCTTTGTGCATCAGGCATCAAAATCCATGGAGATAAAACCAGTCAGGGAATATTGTGCTAAAATATCCTCCAAGAGGATGCAAACCCCACCAAGAATGAGTGAGCAAAATCCCTGAAACATCCCAAATATTCCATGATTACCAAAACTCAGGAATTGGGATCAATTCCATACCTGAGGGACTCTTCACTCATCCTTCTTCTCTGCTTCTGCTCTCAGCTTCTCCTCACGTTCCCTCTTCAGTTTCTCCTCAATTTTCTTGCTCTGGTACATTTTGACTCCAGCAAAGGCCAAGCAAAGGATCAGTGTTTTAGCTGCCAAAATGTACATCAGCAGTGGGAAGTTCTCCAGAGCCTGGAATGCCAAAGAATCCATTTAGGCACTTCTGGAACGTTTGGACAATTAAAAATGGGTTTATAGGGATGTTGTGTATCTTCCATTCCAATAGTAACACTCCTCTCTCTCTCCATGGTTTGTATTTCTGTGGGAAATTAAACCAGGCAGAGCAACAAAGCCAAAGGAAAATCCCCTTCCCTCAATCCTGGACTCCTCCTGCTCATTTTCCAGCATTATTTGCACCATCTGGAGCTGAAAAAGGGGAAGAACTGATTATTTTAGGGAGATTGTGAAAGTGGAACTGCTGCTGATGGATCCCTGGGGATCAGCTCCCAGATGGGATCCCCAAAAACACTCCAGGAAATCTTAATTCATTCCAGCTTTGCTGTGAACCTGCTCAGATATAGAAGGTGTAGATAAATGCCTTTCAGATTGTTGTACCAGTTCTGAATGCCTGGAATTGCACAGAGTGTTTCAGTGCTATGAAAACATGAATTTGGAGAGGAAAATCAAATGGAAATGGGAGCTGGGCCTGGGTGATCCCCTTCCCATCAGGATATTCCATGGTTCTGAGGTAACTCTGTGAATTTGGAATTGTGAATTTGGAGCTCCCTCAGGATCTCCCAAAGCTGTCAGGACACATCAAAGCACTGGATTTATGCCAAGCCTTGTGTCCATGCAGCAGCAGGGAGTTTGGAGAAACAGCACCAGGCTCTGTCAATCTCCCCACAACCACAGCAGCAGCAGCTCTGAATCCACAGCACAGGCAGAGCTGGGGGAAAGTTGGATTTAATGTGCTCAAATTGTTAATTACAGAGTCATGGAATGGTTTGGGATGGATTTCAAAGCTCATCCAGTTCCATGGCAGGGACACCTCCCACTGTCCCAGTGTCCAGCCTGGGACTGAACATTCCAGGGATCCAGGGGCAGCCACAGCTGGGAATTCCATCCCAGCCCCTCCCAGGAACAATTCCTAATTCCCAAAATCCCATCCAGCAGGACTCCTCCTGTATCCAGGTTTGGATGGACTCCTCTCTTTAGTTTGGTCTCTGCAGTTTCAGCTCTGCTTTCTTTTCTTTCAGCTTTCCAAAGCTCAGCTCCTCCTGGGATTCCTTTATTCAATCTTTTATTCCCATTCCCAAGGTTGGATCCCATGGCTGGGGTGGGGAATGGCCCAGGGGTTTGGATGGGAAAGGCTGTGGAGAGTTCATATCCAGGGATCTCTGCACTTTCCCAGGATGAGGGGAAAAATAATGGAATCCTGGAGTGGCCTGGGTTGGAAGGGAATGATGGATCCAGTTCTAATCCCCTGCCATGGCAGGGACACCTCCCACTGTCCCAATGTCCAACCTGGAGCTGCACATTCCAGGGATCCAGGGGCAGCCACAGCTGCTCTGGGAATTCCTAATTCCCAATTCCTAATTCCCCAAATCCCATCCAATCCTACTCTGAAGCCATTCCCTGTGTGCTGTCCCTGCATCCCTTGGGAATTGTCTCTCTCCATGTTTCCTGCAGCTCCTCCAGGCCCTGCAAGGCCACCCTGAGCTCAGCCCAAAGCTTCTCCTCTCCAGGCTGAACAATGCCAGCTGTGCCAGCCTTTCCTCCCAGCAGAGCTGCTCCATCCTCTGCTCATCCTGCTGCCTCCATGGGTGCCATGCAGGAGGTTCCTGCTCCAACACCCTGGTGTCTGTCACAGACCCTGCAGAGCTTTCATGGCCCCAAAACCCCAAAAATACCGTGGAGAAATTCTCCTCCAGTAACAGCAGCTGAGGGAAAAGCAGCCAGAGAAAAATCTGGAAAGAGGAAAGGCAGGAGGTGAGCAGAGCTCTGGTGAGCTCAGGTCTGACTTGTGAGGCCCCAACAGCAAAAAAAACCCAAGCACATCTGGCAAAGAAGGACAACAACAAATCCCCTGTCCCTGAGAGAGTGGGGGTTAAACAACCCTGGGAAAGGAACCATCAGAACCCACCCAGCACATCCCACGTGGAAAGAGCAGCACAATCCCTGCTTTGGGAATGTGCTCCAGCCTCACCTTCCAGTTAAAGGCCACCATCTTCAGCTGGGGGTGCCCCAGGACTGAGGGGGTCACACTCCTGGAGGCACAGGGCAGGGCAGGAACATCTTGGAGAAATGGAAAATAAAGCAGAGTGAGCTCTTGGAGAAATGGAAAATAAAGAAGAATTAACTCTTGGAGAAATGGAAAATAAAGCAGAATGAAGTCTTGGAGAAATAGAAATTCAAAGAGAATTAGGCAAGCTGCTAATTAGCCCCCCCTGCCCCTCTGAGGGGCTCATCCCCAGTGACCTCCAGGGCCTTTTGGGGCTGAGTGACAGGAGCAGGACAGGGCTGTGACAGCCCCTGAGCAGGTGCTGGGGCTGCAATTCCACATCCTGCCAGCTGCTCCATGGAAAACATGGAGAGCAGGGCTGCCTTTGGAAGCTGGAGCTGTGTGTGCTCCCCCTGCCTGGCTGTGCCAGCCCCACAGGAGCTGCCCTGGGGCTTCTTTGAGGGTTTCTAAGCCCACCTGCTCTGTTTGGAGCCTTGAACATCTAATCAATCCTCTAATTTATCAACTCTCTGTGATTGATTAATTTAATTCTCCATCCTAACTGTTTGTAAATATAGAAGTTAGCAAAGCAAGCACTCCCTGGAGGCCTGAGTGGTCACCAACCATTCCAGAGCTGAATTCCTGGCATGAAAAGGCTGCTGGAGGCTGCAGCACACACAGCACTGCCCTGGGCTCTCTGCTCCACCTCTGAAATCCAAATTAACCCCTGCAGGCCTTTCCTGCCCATGGAACAAGAGTGGAAAAGCAGGAGGGAACATTCCAGCACTGTGCTGGGCTGAATAAACCAGCACCACACCAGAGAGGTGCTGCTGAGCCTCCTGCAGAAATTAAATGTTGTGGCAGCTCCTGTCCTGCTCAGTTTCTGGGTAGATGTCCTCATTTCTCCAGCCAGAGCATCCTTGCCTCTCCTTTTCCCTCTCACCCTGCTGAGACCCCTCTGGAAACATTCCCACTTCTCCAGAGATCTCTGTGACCAAGATCCAATGGTACCAAAGCCCTGGAGTGGCAGCCAGCACCAAATTCCTGCTCATCACTCACTATTTCTGTGCTGATGCTGATTGTGCAGCTCCTTATCCTGCTGAGAACATGGCAGGGTGGTCATGAACAGAATCAGTGTTGTTACACCTCCAAAAAAATGTATTTTCACTTCATGGAATCATGGAGTGGGCTGGGTTGGAAGGACCTTGGAGATTATCCCCAGCCATGGCAGGGACAATTCCACTGTCCCAGTGTCCAACCTGGAACTGAACATTCCAGGGATCCAGGGGCAGCCACAGCTGCTCTGGGAATTCCATCTCAACCCCTCCCCACCCTCCCAGGGAACAATTCCTTCCCAAAATCCCATCCAGCCCTGCCCTCCTCCAGCTTCAGGCCATTCCCTGTGTCCTGACCCTCCAGCCTTTGTCCAAAGTCTCTTTCCATGTTTCCCAGAGCTGACACCTGTGCTGCTCTGTCCCCTCAGTGTCCTGAGTAGGAATGTCACTGCTCCCTCCAGGCTCTATTCCCACATCCCACCAGGCTCCAGTGGCCAAGCACTTCTCCCCATCTCATCTCCTGGCTTTTCCAGCCTCCATCTGATCCCAGCCCTAATCAAATCCAAAACCTTAGGATTGAAAAAAGCAGTTGGAGCTGCAGCACAGGGCAGGGAGAACAAAGCAGGAAGAGGGAAAGTGGGGAAAAGGGAGGATTTAGCCCAGAGCAGCTGTGGCTGCCCCTGGATCCCTGGCAGTGCCCAAGGCCAGGCTGGACATTGGGAGCAGCCTGGGATTAGTGGAAGGTGTCCCTGCTCATGGAGGCTGGATGGGCTTTGAAATCCCTTCCAATCCAAACCATTCCAGGATTCTAGGATTCCCTTCACATTTAAAAAAAAAACATTTATGAGCACTGAGGTCATCAGTGCAAGAGCAAAAAGCTCCAACACTGCTTTTTTGAGGTTGAGATATCTTAAAAGCCCAGAGGCAAATATCAGCTGGAATTGTGTGTTTGCCTTTCCTGAGGAGATAAGGCACAGGCAGGAGCAGGAACACATCCACAGGCAGGCATTGTTCATTGCCCAGGAGAATGCAGGCAAACACAGGGCCTGGGCCCCACACAAGGGCACTGCTCCCTCCCCTCACCTGCAAGGAGCTCTCAGCCACGTGAGGAGGGACAGGGGCACCAGGCTCTGCCAGGTATTCCACTAGCTGGGATAAAATGNCTCTATTCCCACATCCCACCAGGCTCCAGTGGCCAAGCACTTCTCCCCATCTCATCTCCTGGCTTTTCCAGCCTCCATCTGATCCCAGCCCTAATCAAATCCAAAACCTTAGGATTGAAAAAAGCAGTTGGAGCTGCAGCACAGGGCAGGGAGAACAAAGCAGGAAGAGGGAAAGTGGGGAAAAGGGAGGATTTAGCCCAGAGCAGCTGTGGCTGCCCCTGGATCCCTGGCAGTGCCCAAGGCCAGGCTGGACATTGGGAGCAGCCTGGGATTAGTGGAAGGTGTCCCTGCTCATGGAGGCTGGATGGGCTTTGAAATCCCTTCCAATCCAAACCATTCCAGGATTCTAGGATTCCCTTCACATTTAAAAAAAAACCATTTATGAGCACTGAGGTCATCAGTGCAAGAGCAAAAAGCTCCAACACTGCTTTTTTGAGGTTGAGATATCTTAAAAGCCCAGAGGCAAATATCAGCTGGAATTGTGTGTTTGCCTTTCCTGAGGAGATAAGGCACAGGCAGGAGCAGGAACACATCCACAGGCAGGCATTGTTCATTGCCCAGGAGAATGCAGGCAAACACAGGGCCTGGGCCCCACACAAGGGCACTGCTCCCTCCCCTCACCTGCAAGGAGCTCTCAGCCACGTGAGGAGGGACAGGGGCACCAGGCTCTGCCAGGTATTCCACTAGCTGGGATAAAATGGCACCAGGCTCACCTGGAAGTGTCCCAGGCCAGGCTGGACAGGGCTTGGAGCAGCCTGGGACAGTGGGAGGTGTCCCTGTCCCTGGTGATGCCTTCAGTTTTAGCTTTTATGTTTTCCCGACTCTGCACTGCATTGGTGTGTGACTCTGAACTCCATATAAAGTGTTCCAAGTTCTCCTCACAGTTTAATTTGTTAAAACAATCCTTTTGCAGCCCCAGAAACAAGGAGAGCTGCAGCTTCAGCCCCAAAAAGTGCAAACAGCAGAGAATTGAGGAGAGAATCTGGGAGGGTGGGACTGCAAACCTGGGGCTGCAATTGGACAATGAACCCCAATGTGGAAATGGACCCAAACTTATAAAAGTGTAAAAACTCAGGGTTCATCCTGGGTGTAGCCACAGCCAAGCTCTTGCACTGCCCAAGGTGAATCCTTTGAAAGCTTTTTAATAAATGCCAATTTTTTATTTTAACTCTGTCCAGCCTCTGCTCCAGGCCAGCCTCTCCAGGCATCAATGGCAGGGGTGGCTCTGGATGGGCTTTAAGGTCCCTCCCAACCCAAACCATTCTGGGATTTTGGGATTCTGGGCTGTGTGTGCAGCCATGTCCCAGGGAATTCTGTCTGGTGAAGCTGATCAGACTCCTGCAGATGGGAAAGAGGAGAGGGTCTGTCCAGATCCCACCTCAGGGCTGTTCCAGCAATTCCCTGTGAACCCCAAACCCTCTGGGATCCTCAGTGTGCACAGCAGGCAGAGAGGTCACAGCTCATTCCAGAGGGTCGTGTCCCTCAGGGAGGGCTGCACCACATCCCAGAGCTTGGGATCAGCCCCAGTTCCAGCCCCAGCATCTCTGCCCAGCTCTGCCTTGTGCAACACAGCTCCACAGCTGGGCCTCAGCTGTGGGAGGCCTGTGGTGGAGCAGGGAATGGAATCACAGCCCTGGATTGCAGCTCCAGCCCTCCACAGCCCAGCCCAGGCTCTCAGGGCATTGTCTGCAGAGCAAGGACAGCCCCCAGGCACCACAGGACATCCACAGAACATGCACAGAACATCCAAACCCTCTGGAGGTGTCCTGGCTGCACATCACACCCTCCCTGCCAATTCCCACAGAATGGGGCTGGAGATATTCCTTTGGGATTGCTGAACAACTCCAGCCACGAGGCCTTGGGAAGCACCAAGCTACTGAGTTATCTGGGTGCATTTAAATGGGACATTTCTGAGCCAGGAAAGGAGTGTCACTCACCAAGGCCAGGCTGGATGGGACTCTGAGCAACCTGAAGGTGTCCCTGCTCATGGCAGGGCTTGGGATGAGATGTTCTTTAAGGTTCTTTCCAACCCAAACCTGATTCTGATTTTGGATCAACTCAAGGTTCCAACATCAAAACAATTTAAAAAACCATCAAGATCTTCATACCTGATGAAGCAAAAATTAAAACATGAGTGATTCCTCTGGCAGCTTCTCACATACTCCAAACCCTGGAAAACAGGAACAGAGCAGGTGGGATGTTTTATTCACATTGGTTGGATTAAAATCAAACCAAACCAAGAAACGCCAGGGGCACATCAGACTGTTCCACCATGGGATCACAAAGATGATCCCAAGGCTGGAGCCCCTCTGCTGTGGAAACAGCAGGGGAGAACTGGGATTGTCCAGCCTGGAGAAGGGATAACTCCAGGGAGACCTTAGAGCCCCTTCCAGTGCTTAAAAGGGCTTATAAAAAGGAGTGAGAGGGATTTTTTATATGGGCAGAATGCCAGGACAAGGGGCAATGGTTTTGAACTGCCAGAAGGCAGGGCTGGATGGGATTTTGGGCAGGAATTGTTCCCTGGCAGGGTGGGCAGGCACTGCCCCTGGATCCCAGCCCAGCTCTGTCCCGGGCTGGAGAACAAGGAAGGGACTGGGGAACAAGGAGGGAGCGTGGAAAGCAAGAAAAGCTGAGGGTGGAGAGCAACGAAAGGGGATGGAGAGCAAGGAAGGGGGGCTGAAAAGAAAGGAGGGGATACTGGAGAACAAGAAATGGGTACTGGAGAGTAAGGGGGGGATGTATTGAGAATAAGGGGAAGAGAACATGAATGTGGGGCCTGGAGAGGAAGGAAGGAGATGGAGAAGTAGGAAGGGGGGCTGGTGAATAAGAAGGGAGAGATGGAAATCAAGTAAGGGGGATGGAGAGCAAGGAAGAGGCTGGAGAACAACAGTGGAGGGATGGAAAGCAAGGGTGGGTGGAGAGCAAAGAGAGGGGGCTGGACGTGAAGTAGAGCGGGGTGAGGAACAGGGAAGGGACTGGAGAGCAAAGAGAAGGGTGGAAGGGGGGGGTG
>VXBI01013996.1:14943-39724 GCA_013397375.1 Toxostoma redivivum | reverse complement strand
ACCAGCTTTAGATGAGAACTTAAAAGTCACAGGAGTTTAAGCAGTGTTATCATAAAGTGAAAATATTGATTTTAGGATTTTTGGGAATGGGGATTTTAGAACGCAAGATGGAGGAAGAAGCACGTGTTTGGTCTTTCTTTGTTCTTCTTCTTCATCTCCATTTTCTATTGTGGAGCTGGCACTTTGGGATTGGTTTAGAGTAGAAGTTCACTGTCTAACATAGATGATGGGAATTGGGAAATAATTGTAAACATCATGTAGGTAGTTTTTAGTATAAAAAGATAACAGGGCCCTGAAGGGCAGAGAGTGTGCCATGGCTGCCCTGCCAGACAGACCTGGCTGGGCTGAGAGAAAATATTACAGATAAGAAAAGAATAAACAACCTTGAGAGCGAGAAAACTGAAGAGCTCAGATTGATTCCAGCTCGGGCACACGAACTGCCAGACAAGAACTTTTACACAGCTCGGGGAAAACACCAAAACAGATTCTGAGAGATCCCTGGAGGGATTCCAAAGCCATGCAGATGTGGCTTTTTGGAGCATGGTTTTGGGGTGGACTTGGTGGTGCTCTGTGACAAGCTGGACTCCATCATCTAAAGGTCTTTTCCAACTTAAACATTCTGTGGTTCCAGGTTCTCTCCACTTCCACACAGAAGAGACAGGCTCCTGATGGTACCAGAGGGCCCAGGGTTCGTGGTTCTCCTCAAGGAGACCCGAGGTTTTATTTGGGATTGCAGTGGGAAGCAGTTCCCAGAACCTGCATCTCAGCTGTGCAATGGTCACATCCTGTCCCACCTGCCACTTGTCACAACCTCTTGGGGTCCCTATTGGGATTTTTCTGCCCTGAGATGTGTACGAGGCTTCGCCCGCAGCCTCAGCGTTGGAGAATAAATCACAGCTTCTCAGGTTTTCGGTCTTCAGGGAGTATTTATTAAATCTTATCTATAAAATTTTCTCTCTGCCCAGCTGAGGTCTGCTCAGCAAGGCAGCCATGGCACACTGGCTGCCCCCTCAGGTGTTAATCTTTTATACTACAAATTACGTATTCTATGTTTATAATTATTTTCCAATACCTATCACCTATGTTGAACAGTGCACCTTCTATCCTAACCAACCCAAAGTGCCCACATCACAGCAGAAATGGAGACGAAGAAGAAGAAAAGAAGAAGAAGAAGAAAAGAAGAAAAGAAGAAGAAAAGAAGAAGAAAAGAAGAAGAAGAAGAAGAAGAAGAAGAAGAAGAAGAAGAAGAAGAAGAAGAAGAAGAAGAAGAAGAAGAAGAAAGGACTGAACACACCCCATTTCCTCCATCTTGCCTCCATAAACCCCCATCCCAAAAATCCTAAAATCTACTTTTTCACCCTGTGATAGCTACTGTTTATATTCTCGTGGATTGCACAGTCTCATACAAAGTTGGCAATCTGCTCCATGGCTCAGAATCAAACCCACAGGTGGTTCTGGCTGCCTGCCTGGATTTTAAAGCCCCCTGATAAGGATCCTGGCAACTCTGGACTCCTAAAGGGATGTCCTGAGTTCTCACAACAACCGACCCCTCCAGAGCCTGGGGTTTCCAGGGAATGGAAAGTGGGAGTGGCAGCCCTGCTGGATCCCCATTTTCCTGTCCTCCCAGAGCAGAGGCAGGCAGGGCAGCAGTGTCAGCACCAGGGTGCAGTATCATTACAGAACTGCCTGGAAAATTATTCCAGGCCTGAGCCTTTCAGCTCTGTTCTCTGAACCATTTCTCAGGGTGATAAGCTGTTTTTCAGCTGAAGGCCAAGAAGCCTTTCCCCGGAAAGAGAAATTAATCAAAACACAGAGAGATTAATAATAAAGATAAAGACACCTGTGTGGTGTTAACAGACCCTGGGAATGGGGTGTCTTCTCTCTGGACCAATCATCTTTACTCTGTTCTCATTGTTACAAGTCGTGTTATTCAAGCAGTGAGTTTCTGAATAAACTTCGTCTGCTTCTCATCTTCTCTTCCATCCTAAAAATGACCGTGTGACTGTGTCTCTTTACTCTGCCACAACTAAAGGGTTAACACCCTAACACTGCAGTCACACCAGGGCTTGGCAGAGGCCACTGATTGCCACAGCTCCCGTGGGCAGGGACAGCTCGCTGTCTGCCAGGGCTGAATTCCCACAGCAGCACTCCTGCTTTCATCCCTTCTCCTCTCATCTCACCACACCGAAGCTGGATCCAATCCTGAATCTCCTGATTCACTTTATCCCCTTCTCCCCTCACGCTGCTGAGCTGGGGGACATCCATGCCACCCTGAGGTGCAAACATTCCAAAGGAGGTTGATTCACAGGGGGAAAATGCATCCAGAGGGTTTGGGTAAAAGGACGTGGTGTCCAGTCCCAGCAGAGGATTAGTCTGGGGAGGTGTCACCACATGCCTGCCACACTTGCTTGTCCTTCCTCAATCCCTCAGGTTTCTCCATCCCCTTGGCGGATTTCTTCACCTAAAACCTCCCCACCCTGTCTGGGAAAGGGGAGGGAGGGGCAGGAAAGAGGAGGGTGTGAAAAGGAAAAAAAAAAATTCCTGTGGGGATCAAGCTGTCCATGAGAAACAGAGGAGACCAAGGAACGATGCAAAGGTCACCTGGATGCTCCTGTCAGACCTTCCCTTCTGGGGAAAAGGTGCTGGGAATTCATGGAGCTTCAGATGGGACAAGGGGAATAAAAAGGGGAGGGCAGAGCAGCAGCCACAGCCTTTCTGGATGGTTCCTTGGGGATCACAAGAGAAATCAAAACTGCACCCCTCAGGGTGTGACAGAGTGTCCTTCTTGTGGCTGAGCCAGGAGGGACATCCTCATGTTGGTGTACTCCATGGATATTGGAGTATCCCATGGATATTGGAGTATTCCATAAACATTGGTGTATCCCATGGATGTTGGTGTCTCAGAATCTGGTTTGGTTTTTTCCCCGAGCTGTGTAAAAGTTCTTGTCTGGCAGTTCGTGTGCCCGAGCTGGAATCAATCTGAGCTCTTCAGTTTTCTCGCTCTCAAGGTTGTTTATTCTTTTCTTATCTGTAATATTTTCTCTCAGCCCAGCCAGGTCTGTCTGGCAGGGCAGCCATGGCACACTCTCTGCCCTTCAGGGCCCTGTTATCTTTTTATACTAAAAACTACCTACATGATGTTTACAATTATTTCCCAATTCCCATCATCTATGTTAGACACTGAACTTCTACTCTAAACCAATCCCAAAGTGCAGCTCCACAATAGAAAATGGAGATGAAGAAGAAGAACAAAGAAAGACCAAACACGTGCTTTTTCCTCCATCTTGTGTTCTAAAATCCCCATTCCCAAAAATCCTACAATCTATATTTTCACTTTATGATAACACTACTTAAACTCCTGTGACTTTTAAGTTCTCATCTAAAGCTGGTGATTTGTTCCAAGGGCTATAATCAACCCCACAGATGTTTTGGGATCATCCCAGGGTCTCAGAGCCCCTGACAGGGTCTCACAGCTCTGGATCCCAAAGGGATGTCCCAGACTCTGACATTGGTGTATTCCATAGATTTTGGTGTATCCCATGGACATTGATGTATTCCATGGACATTGGAGTATCCCATGGATCTCCAGAGAGGTTTTGATGGCAGCTGTCAGCTGGATCAGGATGGAGCTGCAGGGACACTCGGGCTGGCTTTGCTTCCAGCCCCACCAGCACAGATCAAACCCAAACTGGTTCTGCTCTCCTGCCTCAAGTGAAGTCCATGGAATTCCATGGGGATTTAGGATGGAACAGCACCTGGAGAGCCTGAACTGGAGCTGAGTTCCCATCAACACCCACTTTCATGGAGCGTTGGTAACCCACATGTTCATGGAATTACAGAATTCTTCCTGAGAAGGGATGGAGGAGTGAAGGATCTGTGTCCATAATCCCTCAGGAGAACACGTGGCCTGATCCCCACGGGCAGCAGAATTCCACCCTTCCCTGACTCCTTAGCAAGGATGTGCTTCCAGGCACATTTTTCAAACCAGGCTGTTCAGAAGACAGAGGGCTGGAGTAAATCAAGGATTAAATCCCAGCCCTCCTGGGCTCTGAAGAAATCCAGGACACTCCTGAGCCTTGTTCTGCTGGAAGCTTTTCCCAGTATTCTCATCTTGGGAAGGGAACATCTCCTAGACCAGGCTGCAAACCAGATGTAGGAACTCACAAGTGTGCATATCTCAATCCCTTCTATTTTTAATGATGATTTTATTCTTATTACTACAGAGTCAGGGAAGAGAAATGGGTTGGAGTTCCACCTCAGCCTGAGGAGAGATGTTTTTCCATGGAACCCCTGGAGCAGCTGCCCATGGAGGTGATGGATTCTGGAGACATCCCAAACCCAGCTGGATGTGTCCCTGTGTCACCTGCTCAGGGTGACCTCCACAACAATTCTGGGATTCTGGGATGGTGTTACTGGTGAGGTCTGTGCTGTGTTTGTGCCACAGGCAGGAACAAATCCTGCCAGAATTCTGGGATGAGCACCACAACCTATGCCAAGCTCAGAGTTTGGCAGAAATATCAAGTCAGGTCTGGAACTGCTGCATATTTTGAGTTTGCTGCACCCTGCAGTTGACTATTAAAGAAATGCTGGTTATTTTGTACTTGATACAGCCCAGAGAGGCTCATTCCCATTCCTGGAATGGGGATGGAGTCCTGGGATTGTGGACCCAGTGGGTGCTGCACAGTCAGAGGGGAAGCAAAAGCCAGGTCAGGACGTTTGAACGACCCAAAAAACCAGAGCAGCCACCCCACACGACCTCCTGCAGTGGCATCTTCTTGTAACTGTGGTGTTTCACCACTTCATCAGTGTTTGTCTGAAGTTTCTTCTGTCTTCACTCAGAGCCAGGATTAAAAAACACAAAGGAGATGAATTTTCTTGTGTTTGGGCTTGATTGTTTATTAAATCTTATCTAAAGTACAGAGAGTTCTGCAGCACTTCTGGCTAAAAGTGAACAAAGTGGAGCAGGATCCAGCTGCTACAAGGTGTTTTAAACAGTCCAGTAGAGAATTAACACCTATATTATTTATGCTTTTGACCCAATAACCAAACTCCTGAGACCCTCAGTGCAGCACTGACTGTGCAAGCAAAAACTGCCTGAAATCATGAAGAAGAAGGGAGAACACAGAAAAAGACACCACCCCAAATCCTCCATCTTGTCCCATACCCATTACTGTATTATAAAAACTCCAATTCCAAACCCTTCCCCATGTGCAATCACACACTTCTGTTTAACTCCACACCCCTGATTTTAACCCAAATTTGGGAGCTTTCTGCAAGGCCTCAAATCAAAAGCAGTGTTCTGCAGGGGGTCAGTGCCAGAAAGCACAGAAAGCTCAAAAAACCCGGATTTCTGGGATCCAGTTCCATGTGCAGTGCTGTTTATTTTGGCAGGAAAAATCTCAGTTTGGCACACAACCATCCCAGGAGGTCGCAGGGGCCAAAACTCATCCCGAGGCTGCACAAAGCCTGGAGGTTCAGGGTTTTGTGGTGTTAGGGGTTTAACCCTTTGGAGCAGTGGAAATAAGAAACACAGCTCAGGTCCTTTTCATGATAGGAAAGAGACAACTTTATTGACAGCATGATTTGTATTTTTCACAGAGCTAAGATAGGATAGGAGCTTATTGGATAATTGAGAAAACTCTTCAGGATGAGTCCCATGGTTGGTACCAGGTGTTAATTTTAATGTTATTAATTCTATTCTATTTTGACCAAGTTATCATCTTGGGAGAAAATCTTCCTACCAAAGCTGACCCATTATCAGTTTGGGAATAGAGCTAAGAGAACAGGAGAATGATTTTCCTGGGAATGATTCTCCTGGCAGTGATTTTCTTAGATCTCTAACAGCATGTCCACAATGTGGGGCTTCCCACATGGTTAAAAGCAAGGAGAGCTGATCATTCCCAGCTCAGGGAAGGCAAACAAGGGTGTCAGCACAGCAGTTGAGAAATCCCTGCCCATGAAACCTGGGATGTGTTGCACGAGCACAGGAACGCTCCTCGTTTCTTGTTTCTTGTTTCCTCCCCCTGCCTTGACCTCGGACCTGGTTTTGATCCTATTGTGCAAACGGGTCTTGCAACCCAGCTCCTGCTTCCAGCAGAAATTCCTCACCTCTGGAGGGGCAGGAGAGGCCAGCCCTGCCCTGGCACCCAGCCTGGGCTCCAGGGTCAGGGGCTGGTGGCACCCAGGAGAGCTCTGGAGGCACCCCTGGGAATGCTCTGGATCCTGCACTGAGCCTGCTCTGAGCTGGGCTGGCTTCCCAATAGCCCCTGTCCAGCACCAGCTCCCTCAGGAAGGTTCTGGAAGCCAGGGGAAGTCCTCACGCTGGTCTGCTGGGTCACATGGGGTCATCTCCCTCGCTGGGATGTGGGATTTGGGGGATATTCTGGATAATACTGCAGAACTCTGGGTGTTGCCATGGTCCAGGAGGGCATGGAGGGACAGCACTGGGGGATGGTTGTAAANTGGAGGGACAGGAGACAGGGGATGAGGGACAGGACACTGGGAATGAGGGACAGGACACAGGGGATGAGGGACAGCAGACAGGGATGGAGGGACAGAACACAGGGGATGGCTTCAGAGTAGGATTGGATGGGATTTTGGGAATTAGGAATTGTTCCCTGGGAGGGGCTGGGATGGAATTCCCAGAGCAGCTGTGGCTGCCCCTGGATCCCTGGAATGTTCAGCTCCAGGTTGGACATTGGGACAGGGGGAGGTGTCCCTGCCATGGCAGGGGATGGGAATGGGATGATCAAGATCCCTCCTAACCCAAATCATTCCAAATTCTATGGAGTGCAGCAAATCCACGGAGATTTTTCAGCAGCCTCCTCCCAGCTCTCTGACATCTGCTGGGACCTGCATTTTGGGATTTTGGGAGGCAGGCACGCTGCAATTCCCCTGATCCTGCTGGGAAGTGCCTCTCACAAATCCTGTGCCTGACTTGGAGCTGGAGCTCTGCTGTGCACAGAGAAGATTTCCTGAGCCAGAGCCTCTCCTGGGAGCTGGAGTGCATCCAGGAGGTTATTCTGGGTAAGCTGCCTGAGGGATTTTCACAGATAATTCTGTGCATCTCTCCCTGGCTGGAGAACAGTAATCTTTTAATTGGATTCCCTCCGGATAATTGCCCTGCTGGAGCTGCTCATGTCCAGCTCTCTAGAAACACATCCTGGTGTCTCCATGGAAGGCTCCAGAAACAGCTCTGGGAGAAAGCCAGGAAGTGTTGATTCACCTTGGAATTTCTGCAATACTCTGGGATGGCCACAAAAGCCTGGTTTATACATTTCTCCCACCACCATGGTGGAAGTGCCTTTTCATCCTGCTTTTTTTTGGTTCCACATTTAAGAACCATGAGTTGAGTATTTCTGCTGCTGACCTGAGGATGGAACAAAGATAAGGAATCAGAATTTTCATCAAAATTCATGTTCATTTTGAAAATAAATCAGATTTTTCACCGTGTGTGCAGACCTTGGTGTGTGTGTGTAAATCTGGGATTGTGTGCAGTGTCTCACATGGAGGGGTGATCCTTGATTCCTTGATTTTTCAGGAATTTGCTGTTCTAGTGGCAGAAAAAAAACCAGCACAAGGTTCCTGATGCAAATTGGTTAATTCTAGCTAAAAGTCAGGATTTGGTCCCACAAACATCCAAGAGTCTGGAGTCAAGGGGTGTTTGTTTGTTTGTCTGCTCCAGTGACCTTCAGCTTGTTGTCCCTGTGGGAATCAGTGGATTTCATGGGACAGACTCCTGGTTTTGCATTTGGGTCTCCACTGAGCTTATCCCAAAAGATATTCCAAGGGAAAATTATATTTATTATCTATTTAGCTGGGATTTCAGTGCTGTTAAAATCTGCTGATCCCAAATGGGAAGGTTCCTCCTGGCAAAGTGATCCTGCTGCAGAACAGCCCCCAGCACCCAAATTCCAATTTGGAATGGATTGGCTGAAGACAAAGAGCCTTGAACTGGAGGGATCCCCATGTCTGGGGGTTGATTTTGCCAACCCACACCGAGAATGATCAAATTCTGCATCATTAAAACACAATCACAGATCCCACAGCTCTGGACTCACCAGGAGTGATTTAATCCCAGAAGGGAGGTGCCAAAACTCTCATCAAACCCAGAATTTCTCTTTAAAATGATCCCTAAAACTTCATATTTTGTGCTCTATTCGGGTTTTAATTTTGATAAATATTCCACATATTGCTGAGAATATCAGAATTAAAACCACAGGTGGTCAAGGGTGGGTTGGGGAGTGATGTGTCACTTGTGTCCCCACTTACCAGGAGTGCTGATAAAGCTGTGGGGAGGAGATTTGTTCCCATTCCTCACTCCAAAGGCTCTGTCTCAGCCTGTGCCTGGCCCTTTGTGTGACCTCCAGCTCTGCCCAAACATCCTGAGAAACGACAGGGAGTCTGATTAGGTAGAAAAATATCTGGGGCACTTTTGCCAGGGAAGTAGGAGAGGATTTAATCTCACCCAGAGGGACATTTTTTCATAAATCAGGACAGTGAGATTTTTCTCTTGGAGCACCCTGCAGGATGAAGCTCCAGTTGGAATCATTGCTCCCAATCCCATTTCCCATTGGAAGGGATAATTAAAGAAGCAAAATGTTTATCTTTCCCTTTGGATATCATTCCAGAAAATAAGCCCATGTCAATAGTCCATGGTGACCCAAAATGGGATCCTCCTGCTTTTTACACATATAGATACAGAAATAAACAAAAAAAAATCTATAGAACAAAAAATTATAAAAAATAAACTATAAACCAAACAGGCCATGAAGAAATGGCCAAATAGGAAGAAGTGCTGCTCTCTCCAGAAATTAGAGACATTTTGATTATTTGGCAGGAATGATGGATGCATTCCTGGCTGGAATTCTCTAAGGTGTAACCAGGTGCTTTAACCAGTCCTTTGACAAGGGACAATGATTTTAAACTGACAGAGAATGGAATTAGATGGGATATTGGGAAGAAATTAATCCCTGGAAGAGTGGGCAGGGCTGGCACAGGGTGCCCAGAGCAGCTCTGGCTGCCCCTGGATCCCTGGCAGTGCCCAAGGCCAAATTTCCAGGTGACAGGAGCACCACAGACTCCAAAAGCTCAAAGGAAAACATGGATTTGCTGTCTCTTTCAGGAAAGCAAAGGAAAGTGTAAATCCTCAAGGTTTGTTATCCATATTTAAATCAGTGAGGCTGAGGAACCCAAACACCTTTGAGAATTTGGGTGGTTTGTCCCACGGGAATGAAATTCCCATAATGGGCAGTGGAGCAGGGGAAGGGGCTGGAGAGGGAGAATTCCCAAATCCCCGAGGCTGGAAAAGCCCTGCCAGCCCGTGCAGTGCCAGCTGTGCCCACCTTGTCACCCTGAGTGCCACCTCCAGGTGCCACCTGCAGGGATGGGCACTCCAAAGCTCCCTGGGCAGCCCCTGCCAAGGCCTGAGCTCCCTTTCCATGGGGAAATTCCTGCTGCTGGCCAAGCTGAGCCTGCCCTGCTGCAATTTGAGGCCATTTCCTCTCCTCCTGTCCCTGCCCCTCCTGGCAGGGACTTGTGCAGAGCCACAAGGTCCCCCCTGAGCCTCCTTTTCTCCTTTTCTTGTTTTAGTCTCATCTGCTTTCACTTAGAGCTAGGATTAAAAAATACACGAAATAAACTGATTTTCTTGTGTTTGGGCTTGGTTGTTTATGAAATCTTATCAAAAGCACAGAGTGTCTAACAGCACTTTAGCTACCTGTTAGAAGTGAGGAAAAATGGAGGAAGATCCAGCTGCTGCAAGGTCTCTTAAAGCTAAAATTTAATAGAGAATTAACACTTATATTACTTAACACTTTAAATTCAATAACTAAATCTTATGGCTCTTAGTGTGACACTGATTGACCAACCAGAAATTAAAACATGAAACCCATGAAGAAGAAGATGAACACAGACACTACTCAAAATCCTTCATCTTGTCCTATATTTATTACTATATTATAAAAACCTCACATTTAAAACCTTCACTATGTGAAAATACACTCTTATATTTCACTGCACACCTGTGATTTAACTCCATCACTCAAATTTGGAATCCTTCTCCAAGGGCTCAGGTCCAAAGCAGTGTTCTGCAGGGGGTCAGTGCCAGAAAGCACAAAAAACCTCAAAATCCCAGCTTTGTGGGATCCAACCCCAGCCCTGGTGGCATTTTTCAGGAGCCACCACAGCGTGTCCCCACAGAGCTGTGCTTCCATCCCTCCATCCCTGCTCCTTCCAGCAGGAACGCTCATCTGCATGGCCATAAACACCATAAATATCCCCCCTCCAGTGCTGCTCCAACCCCTTCCATGGGCAGGAAAACCCTCCTGACCTTCAGCTCTGCCCAACCCACCCGGCTCGGGGCTGCTGAGGCGAGGACGGAGTCGTAAAATGAAAAATAACCAAACCCAGCACCCAGCAGCAGAGAAACCCCAATGGCAGGGAAAGGTCAGGATTCAAGGTCTGCTGCTCATTGCTGGGAATAACACCAGGAGCTGGCCTCGTTTGCATAATGAGCTTCAGGCTGGGCTCTGACACGTCCCAAAATCAGGGGTTGACATGGGGTAGGGTTAGGGGAGAAATTAGGGAGGAATTGTTCCCTGGGAGGGGCTGGGATGGAATTCCCTCCCCTGGATCCCTGGCAGTGCCCAAGGCCAGGTTGGACATTGGGACAGTGGGAGGTGTCCCTGCTATGGGATGGGATGAGGTTTTTCATGGAGTGGAGCTGCAGGAGCTGTGGGGTACAGGGAGGTCTCTGGCCAAATTGGAGGGCAAAAGGGAAAAAATGAAAGGATTCCTTCAATATCAGGAGGAAAAGCAATCATTGGAGATGGGGAGAGAGAATTCTGCCTCAACTGTGGAGAGTTTCATGTAGCCCAGGGAGAGGAAAACCCTCCTGGAGAAAAGGAGGCTCAGGGGGGACCTTGTGGCTCTGCACAAGTCCCTGCCAGGAGGGGCAGGGACAGGAGGAGAGGAAATGGCCTCAAATTGCAGCAGGGCAGGCTCAGCTTGGACAGCAGCAGGAATTTCCCCATGGAAAGGGAGCTCAGGCCTTGGCAGGGGCTGCCCAGGGAGCTTTGGAGTGCCCATCCCTGCAGGTGGCACCTGGAGGTGGCACTCAGGGGGACAAGGTGGGCACAGCTGGCACTGCACGGGCTGGCAGGGCTTTTCCAGCCTCGGGGATTTGGGGATTCAGTGAACTGTGTGAGGGAGTCAATGAGGTGGAGCAGCACTGCTGGGTCAGGGGCACCTCCAGCAGTGACAAGGAGCAGAGCTGGGGCACAGAGGTCACACAGATGTCACACAGATGTCACTGGGATCCCTCCTGGTGCAAGGCCAGGAGTGCGCTCCAGCTACCAAATCCAATGGGATTTTTTCGATTTTTTCTGTCAGCTCATGCCACTGCCCTACAGATCTGCCTGTTCCTGTTTCGATCACTGCACCCCAAAATGCCAGCCTGGGCATCCCTGGCAGCTCCTGGAGCTCTGTGCCCATTCCCTGGGGAGCCTGGGCAGTGCCAGCACCCTCTGGGGGAAGAACCTTGCCCTAAAATCCATCCTAAATCCCTCCTGGCACAGCTCCAGCTGCTCCCTGGGTGCTGTCCCTGTCCCCAAGCAGAGATCAGAGCTGTCCCTCTGAGGACCTGCAATGGGACTTTCAGAGCTCCTTGACATGGGGCCAGCAGGGAACTGAAGGCCCTGGGGCTGTTTCACCTCTACTATTTTTTGATCCTCTTGATTTTTGTTATTTCTCAGTAGAGATGCCATGAACCCCCTGGTTTGGTTTGTTTTTTTTTTTTTTTCCAGCTTGTTACTCAAGAATTTGGGAAGCAGAAGAGCAAATCCCCCTAATCCTGGAGCCACTGCCATGACCCTTGTCCCTGGGCACAGGGAATGTGAGTGACCCCTGGAGCTGCAGGCTGCCAGTGGTTCCAGATGTGCAGTCCAATGGGAGCTGCCTTTCAGGAATGATTCCTTGCCAGAACTCCTCTGTGTGAGGCCAGTGCTGATTGCTGTCCTTGACCACAGCATTACACTGGTGAGCCACAAAGGATTTTGGCCAGGCCTGCCTGGCTCTGCACTCGCTGACCTGCAGGACAGCCCTCACCTCTGTCCCTGCTGTCCCAGCCCAGGGACATTGCCAGCCTGTCCCATCCCTGCAGGACCAGCTGCTCCCCCCTGGGGCAGGGGGGTGAGGACATGAACAACTTGGGGAGATCAGAGGGAGGAGACTGAGAGGAGACTCATTGCAGGTACAGCTCCATGTGAGGGGAAAAGGAGGGACAGCACCCAGGGAGAGGCTGGAGCTGTGCCAGGAGGGATTCAGGATGGATTTTAGGGCAGGGTTCTGCCCCCAGAGGGTGCTGGCACTGCCCAGGCTCCCCAGGGAATGGGCACAGAGCTCCAGGAGCTGCCAGGGATGCCCAGGCTGGCATTTTGGGGGGTCTGGGTGATCCCTGGGGGTCCTTTCACTCAGGATATTCCATCCTGTGATCTCTCCCAGGCTCTCAGGACACATTTGGCAGGAGCTCAGGGTGAGCTGAATTCCCTGTGGTCATTTGGGTGGTCACAGGGCTGATAAGGATGGCAGAGCAAATAATGCCAGTGTGGAGCTGGGATTATTATAACAGCAATTATTATTATTATAACAGCAATTATTATAACAACAATTATTATTATAACAGCAGGACAGCAAACACCTGGCAGGGGTGGCAGGTGGGGACTTCCAGCAAGGACAGGGATTGTGGTGACCTGAGAGGCCCAGGTACAGCCAAACCCTCTGTGAGTGACAAATTTGGGGAGCACCATAGGGCAACAGTGACCCAAAGAGGGGGAGATGCTGTCCCAGTTCCTGGGCAGTGGGAACAGGGAATAATCCCTGCAGTGGCACTGCCACAGGGGACACATGGCAAAACCCTGGAATGTGCTGTGGGATCGTGGCAGAGTCAGGCTGGAAGGGACCTCAGGAGCTGTCTCGTGCTCCAGGGAAGTCCAGACTGAGGGCAAGGCTGGAGTTTTACTGGAATGCTGCTGGGATTTGTGGGAGAACTGTCATACCTGTGTGTCTTGGTTTGAAAGACAGGTGTCTGCTGAGAAAGCAGAAGCCTCTTTTTTTTTTAAAAAATGGAGAATGTAAACCCCTTCCCTCTAAATTATGATCATTTTGAAATTAAGGGGCTCTCAGGCAAGGATGTGGGAATAGGAATAACAGTTGTTTATTAGGAAAAGTAAAATAGAAATACAGCAATACAGAACAATGAAAGCAGTGAGAGTGAGAGCACAGCTGTGTCACTCTGTCAGTCAGGGTGGGGCAGTGCCATCCCATGGTGTCCATCCTCCTGCAGTGACAGATGTGGCTCTGCTGCAGCAGTGCTCCTGGAGAAGGGGCAGTTTTCCTCCCCAGGCCCAGGGATGATGTGCAAGGCTCTGGTTTTCCTCTGGGATGCAGTGGGAAAAGGCTGCTCTGGTGTTCCCAATGCCAGCTTGGATCCGGGTAGGAAATGCTGGGCTCCTCCCCCTGGCTGGAGCATCTCCCCATGGGATGATGGAATTGGATCAGCCATGGCCTGGGACTGCATGGCCATGGCCAGGAGAGATCTCCTGCAGGGAGGATGGGCTGTGGGGCAGATAAAGAACACTGCAACAGCTGGGGTAACAGCTGGCCATGGACAGGAGAGATCTGCACAGGGATCAGGGGCACTGCCACACCTGGGGGACAATGGGGACACAACACACACTGTGGGCACGTCCTGCACTGCCACCTCAGACATTGTGGGATTTCCTCCAGGCAGGGGGATGGGGTGCTCTGCTCTTCCCCAGAGCAGCTCCAGGTGCTGCACACACAGACAGGGATCCCTGCGTTTGTTCATCCCCTGCTCCCGCTCTGGAATTGCTGCTGGAATGGGGGCAGTGCCTGGGGGATGTCACCAATGTCACCCATGGAGTGACAACTTCCCATGGAGACAGGGCTTCCCACCACTTCCACTGCTGCTCATTGCTGAGGAGCTGCTAATTATTGTTCATTAATAAAGGTGGCCTGAAAGCACCTTCTCAGCAGGAAGTGTTGCAGGCCAGGCTGGATGGGGCTTGGAGCAACCTGGGATTCTGGAAAATATCCCTGCCCGTGGAATGGGATGATCTTTAAGGTCCCTTGCAACCCAAAGCAGTCTGAGATTCCATAATTCCATAGCAGGATCATTATCCCTCCAAGCCAGGCTCCATGCAGGATTCCTGAGCTGCTCTTCCAGCTCCAAGCCCTCCAGACATCAGGGAGATGTTTCCAGCAGGAAGAAGAAAAGCGGTGGCACAAGGAAGATCCCAACACTTTTAATCCCACTCGGTTCTCCTGATTTAACTGGACAGACAGAAGCTCATGAAACACATTCCAATAAATGATTAGAAATTTAACTTTAGCTTTTCCAGCCCCTTGGGGATAACCCAGCTCCTGGGTTTGTGCTTACACAGGGAAAAAAAAATGGCCAGGAGTGAGCTGGGGTGACTGCTTGGGCTGTTGGACACCAATTGTCCCTGCAGACACAGGGATGAGTCCAGCAGCTCTGGCTGTGCTGTCAAATCCCAACCCTCAGCAGATTTACCCTCCTCAGAAATGTGGTTACACGCTCCCCCCCTCAATCTGGAACCACAAAAGCGGGGTTTTTCCACTCTCCCATAAAGCAAAAGTTGCTCCAACTTTCACTCACCCAAGAAAATTTCACCTCCAGGCAAACACCACCCACGGAAAACTCCATGGCCAAAGGTGAGTGTTTTGGAAAGTTAGGAGAGTGTGAAAAATAGAATGGAAACTATTCCTGCAGTAGGATTGGATTCCCATCTTGGATTTCTCCTCCACAGCGTCCCCAGCCAAGGCTGTCACACACCAAGGGCAAACAAAGCCAACAATGGACTGACCAAAATTCAATGTTTTTCCCCAGAACATAGTTGAGGTGAGGGGAGTTATGTGGGGTGGAAGCTGAGGTTAAGTGAACACAAAGGAGAAGGAATTCGGGCACTTTGGGGGATGTGTAGGGAATATTTTCCCTTCGCATCTGGTGCAAATTGGAGATTGCCAGGCACAAAATCCAAACCCTGGGCCAAGCCAGCGGTTGGGCTTGAAAACAAGGCAATTGTCTTCGAAAACTTAAATATTGTTTCTCTAGGATTTGTGGTTGAGTAGCCTTGAGCTATTCCACAGGGAGTGCCAGGGTGAGGTGAAGTGACCCTGCTGAGGCCAGGCTGGAAGGTTCCACTAAAAGCTCCAGGACCTCTGAGCTGAGGTGCCTGAGGAGGCTCATGGAAATTTTGGGAGTTTTGGCACTTCCAAAAGGAGGTGTTGGTCGAGGAGGAGAGAGTGCTCCCCATCCCACCTTTCCTGCTTGATTTTGGTTTTTTTTTTTTTTTAATTCTGCGATTTCTTGGTTTGTCCTTCCCTGTGCACTGCTCTGCTGAGGGGCACAGGGAGGTTGGAGAAAGGCAGAGAGCCACAGGCAGTGGCAAAATTGCTGCTTCATCCCAAAATCCCTGGGGCTGGAAAAGCCTTCCAAGGTCAGTCATGGAGTCCCAGCTGTGCCCCATGGCCACCTTGTCACCCTGAGTGCCACCTCCAGGTGCCACCTGCAGGGATGGGCACTCCAAAGCTCCCTGGGCAGCCCCTGCCAAGGCCTGAGCTCCCTTTCCATGGGGAAATTCCTGCTGCTGTCCAAGCTGAGCCTGCCCTGCTGCAATTTGAGGCCATTTCCTCTCCTCCTGTCCCTGCCCCTCCTGGCAGGGACTTGTGCAGAGCCACAAGGTCCCCCCTGAGCCTCCTTTTCTCCAGCCTGACTGTTGGATCCCACAAACCTGGGCTTTCATTTCATAAAGTCTCACGCTAAAAATCCACACAAAAACCTCACATTAAATCAATTAACAAAAAAATCCTCCCGACATTAAACCAATAAATCAAACAACAATCCTACCTCAAAATATACTCAAAAATTATCAGAAAAACAACTCAAAAATCCATCATGCAAATCCAACCTACTAAAATTAAAAAAACAAATTTACATCTGAGCCCCTTCCCAGCTCCCTCAGCCCCTCCTGGAGTTCCATTCCCTTCCCTGCTGCTCTTTTCCCAGCCAGCTGTGCTGGTGATGAGCAAAGGTAGAGAAAATCCTGGGAGCCACAAACACACTTTTAATTTACCTTGTGGAAATCTCAGCTGGAGCCAAAGTTCACAATTTTCCCTCTCCTTTCTCACCATTTTTTTTACACTTCCACAGCCAGCCCAAAAATGATTTAAAGCAATCTCGTTTCCAAGACCTAGCAGTGGCTGTGGAAGTTCATTGCTGCATTTGGGATCTTCTGAATTTACCCCAACGTGATTTAAAATTCTTTTTGTGCTCTATAAATGGGTTTCCATTAAATCACCCATAATATTCCTTTAACCCCTGGTCAATGTTTGGCTTTCAGTGCCTATATTTAAATAAGATTAGAGGAACTCTGCCTCCTGATGAAACAATTCCATCTAAAGCAAACTTACTGTAATTTAATTTTTCTTTTGAACTGGAGGCAGAGTCTGAATCCACATTTATTTCGTGGAACTGAGGGGGTGGGAATGGGATTTGATTACGAGAATAAATATAAGATCACATGATTGAAAAATTAATAGCTTCCCTTATCCGACTTTAATCTGTTTAAATAACTTTAGGAAAGGCTCAAGGCCTGGAATATTTGACTTTTCCATAGTGAAGCAGACAACCAGCTCAGCAGAGTTCCCCTGGAAAATCCTTGCTTGACTTTCTCCATGAAATCTGAATATTTAGAATTTCAAACAATACCTTGCAGTGCTTTTTAACATGTTTTGACCAGCTGAGAATTTATTGAGATTTTTTTTCCTGTTGAAAAAAAAAAAAAATATCTTGTGGATATTTCAGTGGAATGTTTGTTGTTAACTGAGTTCAGGTTCCAGGATTAACTTGTGTTTGGTATCCTGGATAAATCCACACTGGGAATTGGGCAATGCCAGCAAATGGATCACAAATCCCAGCAAATGGATCACAACAGATCAATTCCATTCAGTGAGGAAAAGTTTTCCCAGGGAAATTTTAAAGGATGACACCCAGTGAAAAATTTAAAGCACATTTCCCCCCCAAAAAAGTAATTTGTGCAAAACCTTTGTGTTCCCTGGAAAAAAAACTGCTTGAAGGAAGTCTCTAATATTATCAGTCAAACATGGAATTGTGGAATTCCACAATGGTTTGGATTGGAAGGAGCTTAAGGATCATCCATTCCAACCCCAATGTCCAACCTGGAACTGAACATTGCAGGGATCCAGGTTCTCTGGGAATTCCATCCCAGCCCCTCCCCAGGGAAAAATTCCTAATTCCCAATATCCCATCCCTCCCTCCCTCTGGAGTTTGAAACCATTCCCTCTCTCCTATTTGCAGGGATAAAATCTCCTTCCCCCTCCTTTTTTTGGAACCCCTGAAGGCACTGGAAGGCCTCAGGGAGTTCTCCTGGAGCCTCCTCTTCTCCAGGACATGGAAAACCAAATCCACGACCTGAGGACAAGCTTGGGAAAGAATCCCTGCTCAAGGAGCTGGCAGCTCCTTTTTGGGATGCCCACATTATTCCATCCCTTCCCAGAAGGAGGCAGGAATTCCACCAGGAGTGGGGAGATCCCAACACCTGCAGCTCCTGGAACTGCCAGGAATTTCCTGCTCTTGTTGCACCAATCTTTAATTCATGGAGAAAGTCCAGCAGAGAGCTGGGGAAGGAAATCCATTCTGTTGGAATCTGTCTTTGCAGGGAGCTGAGTTCCAACAGAATGAATTTTTTTTCTTTTTTTGGTGGAATCCTGGGATTTCCCAGGTGGGCTGGAGGCTGTGGCCAGAGTTTATCAGCTCCAGACCAACCTGTCCTACCTGGATTTGTCCAAACTGCCTCCCAAAGGATTGAAACTCCTCCATATGTCGCGATCAAGGCTTTCACAACTTAATTATACCTGGAATTAAAGAGATCTTCCTTTGGCCTGTGCTAAAACCTCTGCCTGATATTTTGATTAGAGCTTCTCCTTCTTTTATTCCCAGCTTTATTTCCCTGCTCCTCATTCCTCAGGACTTTATGGCTCTATATTCCCATTCACATCCTTTCCAATCTATTCATCCCTTCTACATTTCCCATCAGCTTTATTTTCCTCCCTTCTCTTTCCTTCTGCTTGTTCTGGTTTGAACAGAGGCAAAACCCATTTTTATTTTATTTAGCTCTGCTCTAAGCACTGCTCCCTGCCTTTTTCCCTTTTCCCCCACCACTGAACACTGAGCTTTTCAGGGAATTACACAGCAACTCCCAAACCAATTCCCTAAACAGCAGCAGCTCAAAATCCCAGAATCCTGGAATGCTTTGGCTTGGAGGGATCTTAGAGCCCACCCAGTGCCACCCCAGGCTGCTCCAACCCCATCCAAGCTGGCCTTGATCATTCCCTGGAGTGTCCTTTGGGGTTTGGAGCCACCTGGGACAGTGGGAGGTGTCCCTCCATGGCAGGGTGGGATGAGATGGGCTTTAGGGTCCCTCCCAACCCAAACCATTCCAGGATTTTGGGATTCATCTCCTCAGCTTCCACAGAGATCCTTCTCCATGGGAACTTCTGCTTGATCCCCATGGAAAACCCTGACACAATCAAGCTCAGGGCTGCAGTTCTTACAAAGCCCCTCTGCCCCTTTCTTTTTGGATATTTATTTGTACTCAGGTCCCTCCTCTTGCCTCTGGAATTGTGACAGGGACAGGATTCCTGTCCCTGCAGCCACATTCCCAAGTCACTCAGGCTCTGGCTCTGCATTTCCACACAACTGATGTGCAACCCCTCTCCCTTCCCCTGGCTTTTCCTCAAATGAACAGCCAGAAATTCCTCCAAGCCCTGCACTTCTGTTATTATCCAGATGCAAGGAGCTCCTTTTTATTTTTATTTTTTTTTTTGGAATCATGGAAAAGCTTCCCTAGGTGTTGCCATGAAGAAATAACTCCCCCCTACCTGTTGGCCAAGCAGCTGCTGCTCTTTTCCTTCTGCTCCCCATCCTCCTGGAGGATTGCTGACATTTGTATTGTGCCTGGGTTTATTAATTCATCAAATGCCAAGGATCTGGTTCCTCATTCTGCTGGAGCAGCTGGTTCCCATCAGCTGCTGTTACAATTGGCTTGAAAACCCTCCCAGGAGGAGCCCAATAACTCAGATTTGTCAGATCTGCAGTAATTCATGCAAGATGGGGCCGATGTGGAAATCCATATTTCTTAACTGCAAGGATCAGGATACCAATCCTATTGTTGAATCCAGGATGGGACTTCCAGTAGAACCCACTTGTCACTGACAATTCCCAATTCCCACTCCTTTCCAATTGCACAGCCTGGAATCTTCTGTGCTTGCTCTTAGGCCAGAGCTTCGTGCATTTCCTTTTAGGACAGAAGAAAAATCTGCTCAGATTAGAACAGAACAACCCAAATGATTCAGAAAATCACTCCAGTGCTCCTCACACCCAGATAACTGCAGGAACATTTCCTTTAAATCCTCACATTTGGCATCTGCCAAAGAGGAATGTGTGGTTTGCCTCGATAGGAGAAATGTGGAAATGAACATTCCAACGTTTTCTGCTTTGTAATTTGTGATTGTCCAGGCTGGTTTAGCAATAAGTGTGTGAGTGCAACGCTCAGGGAGTTTTTAGTTCTGGTGCTCTGACTCAACACAGACCCTTTGTTATCTTTTGGACCCAGAATTACATCAGATGTCATTTGGAGCTCACTGGCAGGCCCTGCACGACACCAAATGCACAGACCCTGAGGAGAAACTCAACATTTCCTCATAAAAACTCTGCCTCGATGCTTTTTGTTTCCTCAGCACCTCCCTGACCTGCAAAATAATTGTGTCTGAACCAATTCAAGCCCTTGGACAGACTCAGGATGAGGGGGAATGGCTTCCAGCTGGAACAGGCAGGGTTGGATGGGATTTGGGGAGGAATTCTGTGAGGCCCAGGTTGCTCTGAGGGGTTGTGGACTCATCCCTGGAAGTGTCCCAGGCCAGGTTGGAACAACCTGGGATGGTGGAAGGTGTCCCTGGGATAAAGGAAGTGTCCCTGGAGTAGTGGAAATGTCCTTGGGATAGAGGAGGGGTCCCTGGGAGGGTGAAAGTGTCCCTGGGAAAGTGGAAGGGGTCCCTGAAGTAGTGGAAGTGTCCCTGGGATACTGAAAATGTTCTTGGGATAGAGGAAAGTGTCCCTGGGATGGTGGAAAGTGTCCTTGAGATATAGGAAATGTCCCTGGGATAGAGGAAGGTGTCCCTGGGGTAGTGGAAGGTGTCCCTGGGATAAAGGAAGTGTCCCTGGAGTAGTGGAAATGTCCTTGGGATAGAGGAGGTGTCCCTGGGATAGTAGAAGGTGTCCCTAGGATGGTGGAAGTGCCCTTGGGATACTGGAAAGTGTATGTCCTTGGGATAGAGGAGGTGTCCCTGGGATAGTATGTCCCTGGAGTAGTGGAAATGTCCTTGGGATAGAGGAGGTGTCCCTGGAATAGAGGAAAGTGTCCCAGGAAGAGTGGAAGGTGTCCCAGGGATAGAGGAAGTGTCCCTGGGATGGTGGAAGGTGTCCCTGGAATAGAGGAAAGTGTCCCTGGGATGGTGGAAATGTCCTTGGGATAGAGGAGGTGTCCCTGGAATAGAGGAAAGTGTCCCTGGGATAGTGGAAATGTCCCTGGGATGGTGGAAGGTGTCCCATGGATAAACTCTAAGCTCCCTCCCAAGGCAAAGGTGAAGATCCCATGATTCCACGATCCCAGAGGATCTGTCCTGCTGCCAGCAGCTCATTAACCTAATTAAAAATCCCCTCCCACCTCTCTGTGCCCACAGCAGCTCTGCCCACCCATCCTTCCCCCTTCTTTTCCCCATCCTCGAGCTCTGTGTGATCCTGGGTGTCCCCACAGCTCCCAAACTCCAGGAACAAGGAATATCTTCAGTGGCCAAGCCACTGCTGCTCCAAATCAGGTGTTTGTTTGTTTGTTTGTTTGTTTGGATTTAGGAGCCTGATTTTTGGGATCTTAGTTTTTTTTGTGAAATATTTGGTCCCTGTGGAATTCCTGGAGAGCTCTGGGCGTCAGTGCTCAGTTCCCAGTTGGTGATAAGTGAATTTAGGAGTGTTTTATTTTATCCAGCTCATCAGGTGGGCACTCATTTCTCTGAGCCAATCCCTTCCAGCCATGGATGAAGAAGATCCAGGAGCACAATTCCACCTCTCCAGGCCTTCCAGAGGCTCAGCACATTAAGGGTGGGAAGGCTCTAATCCCAGAGAAATGCAAAACTCAGTTTATTCCACCTTGAATACTCCTGTTGCATTCTCAGACGTTCTCACCCTGAAGATTTTTTTTTCCCCCTCAAAAACAATCCCAAAATTTACCTGCTAAGTCTTCAATTCTCTCTCCAATTCTGTCAGGACCCAATCACCAGAAAATACCATGCAAGACCTTTTTAAACAGAAAAATGCAAGGTAGGAGCCCACACCCACTCATTATTTCCATTCCTTGTCCTAAATAGCTTGTCCAAACAAACAAATACCTCCTAGGCTGAGACCTTCTACAACAATTTTTAGTCCAGGCTGGATTTTAACAGCCAGTTTATAACAACAATCCTCTCTTATTGGCCGTGGCATGTGTGCTACCAGGGTAAAAATATTCCCAATGTGCACACACTGATGGGATTTAAATAGAAATATCCTTGTGATTTTGGCTGACACAGACCTCGGGCAAGGCTGGCTCTGTGCAGGCAGAAGCTGCTGGGTTTGGGCAGGAGGGACAGCAGGGACAGCAATGGGGGGGAGTTAGTCCCAGCCTAAGCCTGTGAGGGACCCCAGGTGGGGACAGCAGAGAGGGGTTTCACACCCCAGCAGAAGGAATTTGGGTTTTTTCCCATTATCCCCAAATCCCCGAGGCTGGAAAAGCCCTCCCAGCCCGTGCAGTGCCAGCTGTGCCCACCTTGTCACCCTGAGTGCCACCTCCAGGTGCCACCTGCAGGGATGGGCACTCCAAAGCTCCCTGGGCAGCCCCTGCCAAGGCCTGAGCTCCCTTTCCATGGGGAAATTCCTGCTGCTGTCCAAGCTGAGCCTGCCCTGCTGCAATTTGAGGCCATTTCCTCTCCTCCTGTCCCTGCCCCTCCTGGCAGGGACTTGTGCAGAGCCACAAGGTCCCCCCTGAGCCTCCTTTTCTCCAGCCTGACTGTTGGATCCCACAAACCTGGGCTTTCATTTCATAAAGTCTCACGCTAAAAATCCACACAAAAACCTCACATTAAATCAATTAACAAAAAAATCCTCCCGACATTAAACCAATAAATCAAACAACAATCCTACCTCAAAATATACTCAAAAATTATCAGAAAAATAATTCAAAAATCCATCATACGAATCCAACCTACTAAAATTAAAAAAAACAAATTTACATCTGAGCCCCTTCCCAGCTCCCTCAGCCCCTCAAAGCCCCGGTGGCAAGTGAGATTCCCAAGCAAAGTGGATTAAAAATCCAAGGGAATCTTTAAACCAAATATTGGTTTTTACAGAGCAACAAAACCAGGGTAGTGTTTGCACTCAGCCATAAACTTTGCTGTGGTTGTGTAATCATGTGGAGCTGTGGCCTTAGGAGGAGTTGGAAAGCAGCTGCAGCAAATTAACTTTTCAAATTTATTATGGATTGGGTGGAATCTAGAAAATTTCCCCATGTTATTCTTTTTTGCTTTAATAGAACTGGAAAAGGCACGTTTTGGATGAGGTTTCATCTCCAGCCTCTCCCCCTGGGCAGGCACAAACCTGAAGCCTTCGAGGGGAAAGGCAAAACCAGCAAGCAGCAAAAAAAAAAAAAACAGACAAAAACCCCTCCCAAAAATTCATGGACATCTTTTTTCCCCCTTTAAGGACCTGATCCACATCCCATAGAGTTCAGGGAAAGGAATCCCAGTGCAGGGAGCTGGAAGAGCCTCAACAAAGTGAAAATTTGTGGGGTGATCCCAAATGAGTTTGGGATCCTCATTTCCAGGAGAAAATCTATGGAATGGTTTCCACAGCTGGCATGGGGGAAAATTCTGGATTCTGTGCTGAGAAATAAATTTGGAGCCTCCTCTAAAAGTCAAGAAAGCCTCCAGTGCCCTGCCTTTTTTAGAGGATAATCACAGGAAGCTGTCCCAGATTCCCAACATTCTCCAATGTTTCAGTTTCTCTTTCCTTTCAAAATAATTTCCAAGTGTCCCTCTCCAGCTCCTCCATCCTCTGGGGTTTTTCCCTGGGATTTTCAGTTCCTTGGCTCCCCACTCTTCCCCTTTGACACCTCTAGCTCTCCTCTCACCTTCCTCCCTTCCCCTCATCCCATCCCAGTTTTAATCCAGGTCACTGGATGATCCTGAGTGTCTTTGGAGATCCTGTGGTTTTCCCATCTCAGGAGTCCCCTAAGGATGAAACCTTTCCCAAGGAAAGCCTTCCCAAAATAAAATCATTTCCCAGCCACTTTATTGAACATCCCACTGCTCGGGTCTGGATTCCCTGTGATGTTCATTTGCATCCAAACCTTATCCAGTGGAAATTTTTGCATCACCTCCAAAGTTTTTGGGAACTGGGACAGGATCTTTTTGTTTTCCCTGCATGAACAGTCTTGTTCCCACTTATCCCTGCATATTTCTGCTGGGTGTTGGATCCTGCTGAGGAGAGCTGCTCATTAACAGGAATTTTTGCCCTCCAATACTCCTTCCTTAAAGCCCACTCATTGTTTTGGGAAAATGTTCAGTTCCTCCCATTGTTTTCCCACCAAACTTTCACTCCTGGATTCGTTCCCTGTGCTGGTGGCAGGGTTTACCTTCGGAGCAGGGAAGTGGGAATTCAGCTCCTTGCTGCCATGACTGAGGGATTTTGGGGATGCCACGCTTCACTTCTGGCCCTGAGGGGCTCAAAGCAGCTGCACTTCCAGGTGAAATGTCCACTGTCCCTCCAGGAATGCTCTGCATCCACAGGGAGCAAAGCTGGCTCCTCTCCATGAAGCATTCATGGCATTGCAGCAGGAATTTGTGTGCTGCATTTTTCCCCCTCTGGGTTCCTGAGAAACAGATCAGAAAAGAAGGAAAATAGTTAAGGCTGCAGCAGAAGCAGGTTTTAGTCAGAACTGAGAGCAGGGGATGAGCTCCAGCTCCTTGGAATCTTGTCCCTAAATGGGAAAAATTTAAAAATCATAAAAAATTTAGGAATTCATAGCCACATCACCCAGTGTGAACCTGAGCTGCTCCAGCAGAACCAGTACAGACCACTGAGGGTCTGCTTATGGAATTCCTAAGTCCAGACATGCTCCAGATCATTTTAGTGAATAACTGTGCACAGGTCACTCTTTTCCAGGTGATTTAGTGCCTGATCTTTTTTTTTCCATCAGTGCCTGATTGGATCTGAAAATCCTGGATAACTTCAGAGGCATTGAGAATTTCTGTGCAAAAACCCTGGCAGTGCCCAGCTCCAGGTTGGACACTGGGACAGTGGGAGGTGTCCCTGCCATGGGAATGGGATGAGCTTTAAGATCCCTTCCCAGCCAAACCATTCCATGATCCTTGGACACGTTTTCTGTTTGAATACAGAGAATTCCTACAAAAGAACCTCCAGGGAAAATCCACAACTCTTCTAAGGTGACCTTGATGCAGAGTTCTCTGCTTGCCACAAATAACTGCTAAAACCAGACATTAAAACCAGTTTTAAAGTGAGCAAACAGCTTGAAAGGAGGAAGTGTTTGAGCAGAGCCCTGTCAGGAAAATT
>VXBI01013994.1:16264-40074 GCA_013397375.1 Toxostoma redivivum | reverse complement strand
TCTTTTTTTTTTTTTTTTTCTTTTTCTCCAGAAAAACTCAACAGGATCTTTTCCTATCAGGCTTCTCTCAGACCAGGCCAGGCATCTGTCTGTTGCCTGGAATAAATCACAAAACTTTTCCAAACAGTGTTGAAATTATAATATAAAAGCAAATTTTTAATTGAAAACTTCGAAGTTCACAATATGAGGGTATACACGCATGATACAGTATTTCTACAATTTTTATAAAGTTAATTAATATATCTAACAAATATTGTGCAGTTAGAAGAGCAGTTGGTTATGTAATTTCTACCCAGATTCTGCACCACTGGAGGCCTCCCTTATCTTTTAGCCCTACATTTTATTGTGACTTTGATATATGGTGCAAAACCAAGTGTGTTTGCTGGACTAAAAGCAAATTTCAATATTGTTTTAGTAAGGGCTTGTTAAACTATGGGAGAGGACAGGAAAAATACTGGAAGCTATAATTATGTATTAGTGGTCTACAAAGCTACAAATACATTAAAAGTATATAAAAAGCTAAAAAAAAACTTTAGGCATTGTGTCCATCATGTCTGTGGCAGGTTGACTGGGGGACCTTGGTAATGTGGAGCCTCTTTGCTCTCCCTTCTATTGTCTGTTCCAAGGCAATGATGAAAGTCCAATTAAAACTTTGGGCTGCATGCTAAATGCAGTGTAATGATTTCATCTTTGAGTATTTTGACTGAGCAGTCGGGAGAAATTACTTTCTCTCAAACTGTACCAGATAAATCTCCGTAAAAAAGCAGCCTCTCCATCTCCATTGCTAATTTGCTAAACCAATTTAAAATCCTAAGGCAGCAACTAAATATCGTTTGTCATTTTAATTTTAAGGTGATGGATATACACTTAAAAAGGCATCACTGTGATGAATGTTGCAGGGACATCTGAGCATCTCCAAGGAGGAAATCTAGCTACCAAGGGAAGACACAAAGCAGGAGATTAGCAATTTCATGTACTTAAAAGAACTCTGTGCCTGATTTACCTGTTCTTAATGCACTGACATAGGGCTCTTTAAAGGAAGCTGAATTTCTGCCTGTCTTTTCCAGTCCCTTGAAAATCACATTCCAACAGATGGAGCATGTCCTCCAATATGAAAAACTACATCACTGAAAATTTGATATTGATCTTTTTAGCTTTTACATTTTTGAGGCCAGAGGGAACCGATCTTGGGAATAGCAGTAGATTTATTTTGGAGCTCAGGTGGCATCCATTTTGTTCTGGCATATCAACAAACATTTTCAGTCTGCCCATCTGCTTCTTTAATCCACTGGATGCTTAAATCAGGAAACATGTTAAGAATGACCTTTCTGCTTAGATTTATAGTTGCCTTTAGATGCTTCTCAGTAATGAAAAATGTTGAGCTGGGTTTTTTTAGATCAGATGAAACCAGATCAGATAGTTCAAAATCTGCATAGCTGCAACAACCCAAGAGAAAAATAAAATCTCTTCATCTAGGCTGGAATAAGTCAGATCAGAATGCAAACTGCGCTTGGATAAATATGGCACATTATACAGTGAAAGCAATGGAATAATTTCTTTATTAATTCAATGCAGTGTCACAGCCATAGTAACACATGGTGTTCAATATTAAGACAGTGAGACAGTGAATAATTATCTGAGTCAAAGTGGTATTTTAAAGGGATGTTTCCAAGTTGTTGGAGTTAAATTGTTGATTTTTGTTTTAATTTGTCTTTTCCTTCTTTTTTACTGGAGTATTGAAGCAATATTGGCAAATAAGTGCAATTATATATATATAAAATTTCCCCTTGGGGGTTGATTTAACTTTTATACTGGAGGTATGACATTAACTTTGTGGAAAAAACATTAACACTAACACTGCTGAGAAGGAAAAGGAGATTATAAAGAGGTGCAATGAAATACAAAGAAAAAAAATAATCAAACCAAAGGACCCACACATTGTGGAAAATCTGTGAAATGTACTTTAATGGTTTGGTTTTCCACTCACTAAAATCAATGGAATTTCACATGTATCCTTAGTCCAGAGAGCTTTTACAGTGCTGGTCTGGGGAATAGCTGGAATTATGGCCTGTAAAGGTGCTGGGTTTTGAAGAATTCTCTGCTATCATGCACCACTTCTTTCTAAAGAGGCTGATGCCCATTGAAAATGCCCAAAGAAATATTACCCTTCAGTTGTTCCTTGATTTAAACACTCAGTAGGTTATTAGAGCAGCAAGGCAGATGATGGAACAGTATAAAATTTGGCAGAAGTCATAGCAATTGCTGTACAGATGGACAACCATAGAATGTGAGAAGCATTAGAATATCTAAAAGAGTATCCCTATGCTGTCTGCAGCTCAAAGAATCTCAAAAATTGTTGCAATATTTATTTGTGATTGAAGAAATCACAAGGTTGATCGCTCACTTGTAGAGCTGTGTCGGTTCCCAAAATATGCATGACTAATAGAAGACAGGAATTACAACCAAAATTGCGTTAATAAGTATGATTAGAATGGAGATGCTCATTAGATTTCATGTTCTTCATCCTGACAGTATTGATTGTATTGACAGCAACTTCTTTAACTTCTTTAACAAAAAAAAAATTAAAACAAACAAACAAACAAACCACCCAACCAAAAAAACAAAACAAAACAAAATAACCCCCACCTATCATTGTGCTGTTGAGACAGGATTTCTAATAAGAAAATATATCTTGGGTGAATATCTCTGATGGTTTGAAGGTTACCTGTTCTGGAGAAAGCTGTCATCATAAATTAGATTTTTTTTTCTGACTACCACTGTGTTCTTAGAGCATCTCATCCCTCAGAAATGTGTTTCATACTAGACAATCTTTACACTGTTGCGAGCTGACTAATCCCAGTTGATGGATTGACAGGAAATTGCAACTCAGGGTTTAGTCAACTCTGCTTTTTATTCCAGGCAAATCATGGTGCTTGTATGATTAAAGTAAAGTCTTGGCTGCTCCTTTGAATTTCAGGCATCATATGTTTTTATAGTGAGATGATAATTTGTCATCTGGGAAAGAAGGCACTTACATACCTTTACATAGTGAGATTTAGAAAATCAAACCTAGTGTGAATGAAATTATACACAGCAGAGCGTGCTAACTCATCAGTGATTCAGATATTATTCCTTGATCCAAAATCTCAAAGGTATGGGCCTTTAAAGAAATGTACAGAAACAAATATTAAAATAAAATTCACATTCCCTAAACAGTAAATATTGACATGCATAACTAAATCGGGTACAGAGACAGATAAGTGGACAGGTAGAAGAATTTTGACCAGGAAAAATGGAGAAAGGAAAAAAAGACTTTTTAATATATTTTGTTTTCTTTAATTTAGTTTGATTTCTCTAGTATTTTTCTTAAGAAAAACAAGGTTAGACGCTATAGGATGCTTAACCCTAAATATGTGTTCATATTTATTTATTTTCATGTAAAAGACCATCAGAACTGCTTTCCAGAAAACTTTAGGTGTTTGTAAATGTTTTTGAAACTTTCATTAAATACGGTTTTGCCATTGTAGATCAGTCTTTAAATGACAAATTAAGTCCATATTTTAATTTCAGCTTATTTTTATAACAGTAGATATGTAATTGCATTAAGTAAAATTTCACTGAAAATTATTTCACTGAGTGAGAGGAACAATAACTCTAAATTTCTGGAAGTAATCCCTGAACAATGCAGACGTTTTCTGAAGAAACTCTTACTGATTTTTAAAAATCTCAATGGAAAAAAGAAAAGAAGTGCTGATTGCTCTTTTCTTATAATACATCAAGAGCTACTGCAAAAACTGAGATGTTCCTCCCCCAGTTCAGTTTTTTTTTCTCTAGATTGCAATAGGCCAGGCCCTTCAGCTTCCTCCATGCGTTGGAAAGTGAAATCTTTCAGCATTGCTGTTGGAGTGCTATGGATTATCTTCAATTTGTGTGCATTCTGTCTTATAATAGAGTTTACAAAGGTAAAATTCCATCCCAGATTAGTCCAGAACGGAGCAGAGATGAATACTCCTGTTATATGAAACCTTATCTTTCAGTGTACCACCATAAGATTTACTTAAAATGTCACTCTCCTCACTTTTTAAATGTCATTCATCACCCATTACAAACTTCAGAACATTTTCTGCAGAACTGTTGCCTGTTCCCATTTCTGTTTTTGATTTCCCCTTCCAATGAGGAGCACTCAACAGGTGTCTTTGCAAGGGACTTACAGTGCTGACAAGAAAAAAAACCCCAAAGGATACAAAATACATGAAAACCCCTTCTTCATTTGGAAATTGGGCAAATTTCTAGATCACCTTGTCAAATCAAAAAATAGGAAGATCAACAGTGATTATCCATGACACTGATTAATTCATTTCCCTCTCCAATCTCTGAAAAATCAAATGCAACATTCCTTTTGGTTTTTAAATACTCAAAGTAGGCTAGAAAGGTCATAGTTTCTTTCTCAAGCTACACTTGTTAAAATTTCATGTCATGCAATAAAAATTTGAGACCTCAGATGATCCCAATGGAGAACATAATGAGACAAATTAATATCTGGTGCATTTTATTACCCTTAAGAGAATTATAGGAAGAGTGACTTTGGATGACTTGTTACTAATTAGTTGGCAGCATTAATGACATAGTTCTGATTTTAAAAGATTGCAGTGCTAACCTAACCCTGTAAGAAATACCTTTAAAATTGTTCTGTTCTGTGTTTATTTCTGACTCCTGAATTGTCTTTATGTATTTTAAATTTGGGCAGTAGCTGCTAATTTCCTCCACTGCATCTGCAGAGCTATAACTTTTATTATTCAAAAAGCATAAGAATTTTTTCTTCATAATTCATATTGGTAGTCTTGATGCCTCTCCCAACACTGAATGAGAGAAATAGAATGTGATAAAATGAGAGAAAACAATAAAGTGATTTCAAAACTCAAATATAGAACTTTATAAGGGTCATGAAGGTCACGACACTTCCCGTTGAAGAAGTGTTCATAAAATAAGGGGGGTTTGGAGATGTGCCTGCAACCAGAAGTGAAAAGTGTTGTTAGAAAACAGGGTCTTTATATCAAAACAGCTGTCTGAGCTCACCTTTCCTCACCAAGGGGGAAGTGCCAAAATTTGTGTTATGGCTATTGGGACGTGCAAACAAGTGTGTTATGCATATTTGTGTTTCTGTAATTTTTTAAAATATTTTTTGTGTGTGTATTCTTCAGAGTAGGCTCTGGCTAAATGGTTGGCTGGTTGGCATTTCTAGGCATTAGAGCTTTCCACATGTTTTAGATGGTTCATTTTAAAATTGTGGAGTCACAGAATGGTTTGGGTTGGAAAGGACCTTAAAGATCATTCAGTTCCACCACCTGCCATGGGCAGGGACAATTTCCAGTATTCCAGGCTCCTCTAAGCCCTGTGTAACCTGGCCTTGGACACTTCCAGGGATCCAAACACAGGGAAAAATTGCTAATATCCGATTTAAAGTAGCTGTCAGTTTGAGCATAAGAAGGAGTTCATGTCTTTTCACTGATTTTCAGCTTTGATCCATGTTTTCCACCTGAAAATTAACTCTTGAACGCTGGTAAATAATATTTTTGCCATGCTTTTTTCTCTGTTCTCCCAGCAGTGAAGAGGCAGAGTGAGTATCCTGTACCTTGTGCTCATATCGATGACTGCAGCAGGAATACAACTCTGGAAAGTCAAGCCTCATTACCTGTTCCCAGAGGCCCCAGTTGATCTTGATTTCTTCTCCTGTGCTCACAGAATAGAACAATCAATACTCCAGAATAATATATGTGCAATTAACAGGTCTCCTCAGGAGCAAAAATGGCAAAAAAATGATGAAGATATGGTTTCCACAGCTAGGATACAATCTCAGTCAGTGCATTAGCTCATGATGGAATTATTGGTAATAACTTTTTTATTTTAGCTTGGAGCCATGATAAATCTGAGTTATTTTAACACAATGCATCTCTGATAGAGCTAAGTGGAAGAATAAGTTAAAAGTTGGACACATTTTGGAGTTTTTGTTTTTATTATAAACATTTCCTCCATTGCTTTTCTATATCATCATTCATCTCCTCTTTATTATTTTGCTTTTTCCTCATGCAATCTTTTACTGCAGGTTCTCTACTGTGAAAGCGTATCTAATTTAATAATGTCTATAGCTGTGCTTTCATTTTTTTTGTGTTTCTCTTTTCTGGTCATTGCTTTCACCTCTTCTGGCTAAGCTCCTGCTCTTAAAGAACTTGATTTAATTCCTATTATAATCAGTAAAGATTCCTATAAAGTCAGTGTCTCCCTGATAGAACTCAACAGAGATTGTTTCTTCCAATTGCAATTTTTTTTTCTTTCCTATCTTTGCCATGAAATTGTCTATGTTTTTCACTTAGGCATAGAACTCTTTTCATCTTTTTTTTTTTTTTTTCCAATACCTACATCTTTGTATTTCAATTACTGATTATCATTTCATATCATGATGACATGATATTACTTTTTTATTTTAATGATTTTATAATATACTTATCCAGTCTAATATAATTATATTTCAAATTTTCTTTTCCTACTTTGACACCAGAAAGCATTGCTAAGGTCTCTTATGAGAAGCTATTAACATGTGTAGCAAGAAGTCTTAAGTCCAAGAAATGATATTTTAATAAGCAAGTCATCTGCAAAAAGTCTCTTACCTCTCATTATAATGTACAGGATTTATGGAATAGAAAATTATTAGATTTTCAATAGACTCAGATTCCCAGAGTTCTTTAGAATATAGTCTGACAAATTCTTTTGAGGCTTTATAGAATCAGTCGTTATTAAAAAATCAGAATAACTGTACTCAGTACATTTGCTTGCTAGTGTATTATATCATAGAGAAAAGAGCACTTTGAATGGATATATTTCATTCTCTTTTTCAAAAAAACTTTATTCTTTTTCTTTCATAGATCTCAAAATGAAAAGCAGAACATTAAACTCCAGCAATGCTTAAATTGAGGAGTTGTGTGTGAGGACAGCTAATGCAATTTAAATGTTGTGTAACTCAAAGATGCAAAATTAAGTTATAAAAGGGAATATCTTGGTTTGAGACACGTTTTTACATTCTCTTGTCAAGTGACTTTTTCACCATGTCATTTCTAAGCATTCTTGAATGCAGTATTGCATCTCATACTGCCTTATTTTCAAACTGTGCAGTAAAAGCCACAGACTGAAAGTAAAATGTGTGTGGGTGAAAATTACATCTTGTTAAGCAGATGTGACAGCAAGTTAATTGTGAAGGAGTATAGGCAGTCTTTTCAATTCTAGTGCTAATTATTTAACTATAGTAACTTCTTGGTATTATTTATTTCCCAGTATTTTTTTTAACTTTAAGCAAGATTTAAAATTCCAAGTTTGTTTCACATGATCACTCCAGAGCTTCCTGATCTGATCTGTACCCCTGCAGAATTATTTCCTCTTAAACAGATTATGACTTTGGTAAGGGTAAACAGCTGAAATTGATATAATTTGAACAAAACATGCTGATGAACCATCACAACTCTCTGAGAAGATGACTGCAGAACTCAAGCAGTGCAGAGATGTGATTCCATGACTTTTCTGGGAAACTGTTCCAGCCATGGTTACAGATATCAAGATTTCTCACTGTCTCCTCTCCTCATGACCCCTGCTCACCCACTGCTCTCTATTAAACAGAAAGGAAATGATATTTTTGATTTGTGCTGGGACTTGAAGGATTTCAGTTCAGAAGCCAACAGCCCAAGATGAATCTGACAGAAGGACTAATCTATTTCTAATGAATGGGTTAGCCCATAGGTACTGAGTTCTCAATTCATTCATGGTTCCCTCACTCACTGAATTGTTTTACCCAGAAGCCTGAAACTGTTGTTTCTGGGAAAAGTGCTACAGTTTTTACACTTCTCAGCCAACACACACAATGATTTCAGAGGCTGTTGCACAATATTACCCTCAGCTGGAATCCCAACCTTTCTTTTCAATGAGACATCTACTCTGACATCCTGTTGGGTCATCTGAATTTGACATATTACCTTCTCTGTGTTTGCATATCCTTAAAACACAGAAACCTCATGCTCTCAGCCAGTCAGTGACTGGTTGGATGATATATTTGCTCAGTATTATTCTCCATTCTAAGGAAGGTAATAAATTAAGAATGCAGCTATTTAATAAGTTTGATGAGTAAAGAAAAAAATTTTTTGCTGGAGAAAAGAAATGCAGTGTCCATTCTCCACTTGATGCTTTTATGAACAAAGGAAAGAAATTTCTTTAGATGTACTGAGCAAGGTCAGAATGTGGAATTTCAATCTTGTTGTTCTTCTTTATCTTCCATTTTTTAAAAATAATTTAAATTATCTTCATATAAAATAATAAATAAAAAAATCAGTTCTTCTCATGTCAAAAATGATAAATTCTGTAAATAAAGACATTTTCTTCTTCATATCTTCCTGTGAGATTTCCAATAAGGGAGAAGCTATGATTAGATAGTGGTAGTTTATATAATAGTATTTTTCCTTGAGGTCACTAATTTGACTAATTTACAATTGATCATTGTTCATGAAGCAGTGTGGTTAAGGATCTTGCTTTGGTCAGAACATTACAAATGGTCAAATGAGATGGTCAACTCATAGAACAATCCAGGCACTGAAAAATTTCCTTGCACAGGCAGGCATCTCTCTGAGCATTTGTTTTTAATCAGTGCCACATTTCTCTTTCTCAGAGAATGACTCCTTTTATTTGTGGACATTTATCGAAGTTAATTTCTGGCAGAACTAGTGCTAAGCAGGCAATACACATTTATGGTGCAGTGTTCTGAAAAGAGAACTTGGTCCTAAAGGAATATGTCCATATACAGCAGACATTATATTAATCTGAGAATTGCATAAATCACAGCTCTATATTACGTGGGAATTTGTATTATATGGAGGTATAAACACTTGGGTTACAGTTCCACTGAATGTAATATCTGCATCCTAAGTCCTCTAAAATGAAATGAATTCACATATTCTTCATTTATTTTGGACATCTGCATTAGAAAATCTAAAATATTTTTGAGACAACCTTGAAATGAAGCCATAGGCCAACATAGACCCCATCTTATTCTGTGTGAGAGTTAATTCTTCCTCTAACATAGATATTACAGTGATGATACCGACTTCCATTTTTCTTATTTGTTTTACAAGATACTATTCCATTTCTTCAGAATAGAATTCAATACATTGAGCAGGGATTGTTCATGCTATACATGTATTTGATGATATCAACACACTTAAAAAACAAGGTTTACGTCTTTTAGAATCTGATTCTAATCAGTTTAGTTATAACTAAAAAACACAGACTGATTGATAATTTCAAACCATTTTCTTGTGTTTGGTGCTGTAAAAGTCCGAGTTTTCACAGGAGGAACTGAATGTTTTCCAACATGTTGGCTTTGTGCTGGGAAGCCATCTGTTATCTCCATGAAAAATATGCTCTAATTTGGTCAGCTATAAGTTATCTCAGATCCTGAACACTCTGGTCTTTTGCAAGCACACATTTTAATCTTTTGGGTTTTGATCATGATCAGTATGGATCTAATAAACTGTGTGTATAATTAAGGACCAAATAGCTGTTCATCAAGATGAAGACCATCTTCAAATTTACTCAATTCTAATTATTTCTAAAATGCAATGCCTTTTTAAAACAAGAGAAATCTCATGTAGCAATAAACTGTTTCTTGGACTTGATACCAAGCTAAAATAAAAGTCAGTGGCCTTGGAATAAAGTGTATATATCTATTTCAGGTAATACACTTTGGTTTTATCACTTGTTCCAGTTACACTTCACAGAGTAAGTCACAGAGGCTGTAAGCAATGTGTCACAGGCTGAAATAAAAAAAAAACTAGCAAGTAAAAGCAGACCACAAATCAAACCCTTGGGTATTGCTGACTATCTCCTAGTATTTGTGCACATCATGGTGCCTCTGCTTCCACATATTGCTACACTTTTTAACTCTTAATAGCTCTGTTAGTGAAAAGAATCAAACCAAAATTTTGCCTGTGCTTAGGCGTATCTGTTGCTGTCAGGAGTTTTCCTGTACTTTTCTCCCTCTTCAATACACAATTATTTAAATCTACGACCCCCAAGACAGGCAAAATATAAGTGGAACCATCAGAACGTCACTGTCACTGGGGAGGTTGTATAGATATTTTGAGAAGTGTTTATGTTGCTCCTGAAGTTTATTAGGCCCAAAAGGCTAAAGTATGAACATTAGGGTTCCTATCCACAATATGATTCAGATTTTTACATGGAAATATTTGTAGCTCTAAAGTAGTCTCAAAGTTTTCCTAGCATGTCATCTACTTCTGGCACAATATTGTTTTCCAGAGTGAAAAAAAATGTGCCTCATAGGACTAGGTGCCACTTGGTAGATCAGCATTTCCCATCATCATGATGTTCTAAAAGTACTAACNTTTCAGCCACAACAGCTTTTATTACTCCTGGAAGATTTCACCTACAACATTATTGATGATGTTTGGGGTATATTTCCTGTCAGTGTTCTTCTTGCTACTTACCAAAGATATTTATTTCCCTCTTGCATTAATGATGATGAGAATTACAACTTAGATTCCAGACATCTCTGAAATGTGTTGTGCTCAGTTACAGGTGAGTGTCACCATCCTGAGCCTTCATTGCCACTGAAGATTACATCTTCAGCAGATGTTTTGGTGTTTCTCATTACTCTTTTGTAACATCTGCTTTCATATCATGTGTTTCAGAAATTCTCCAAGTCATTAAATCCAAACAAAAATCTTAGGTTGAGGTACATGCTGAACATATCAAAAGATTTGCAATCCTTTTTTTGAACACATACAAGACTATTTGGCCATGGGAATAACTGCTTTGAACTATTTGAAATATTTACTGAAAGACATCAACACTTTCTAAAACTTTCTAAAACTTTCTAAAACTTTTTTATTTGCTATATTTTATAGAGGAGCTGAAACATCACAGATAATTTTTTTTTGGAACTGCATGAATTAACACCAATGAAGTCTTCATTTAAATTTCTCTATTACACTGTGAGAAGAAAAAGTCATTGCAGAAAAATAACCTAAGTTTGCATCTGATTGCTATTTCTTTTTAATCAAGGAGACTTCAACTGAATTGTATTTTTGTTTTAGTGTTTCTTTATGCTGTAGAATCAGATCTGTTCCCAATGTGTGGTGAGATTTTGGGGTGTTGGGGTTTTTTTTTATTTGTTTGTTTGCTTGTTTTGCTGTTTGACTGGCAGGGTGTTGTGGTAGAGTTTTTTTGTTTTGTTTTGTTTTGTTTTGTGGGGTCTTGTTTCTTTCTTTCTTTCTTTTTGGGGTGGGTTTTTTTTTTTGCTTGTTGAGGGCTTTGTTGTTTTGGGTTTTTGGTTTGATTTTTTGTTGGGTTTTTTTGTATGCATATCATATATATGCCTATAATCTATAATGGAAGTAGAAAAAAAGCATTTTATATAATTCCATGAACACAGAGTAAATTTATTTGATAATCTGCCTGAACACAGTTAAACCTTATTCTGAATCACATAATGTAGCAAATTGTATTGATCTATGACTTCTGGTTATCTCTAATCAGAACCATTCCATCTGTGAAAGTGGTTGTCTGTTCTGTACTTAGATTTTTTTTTATGTTCTTCACTTCTTCATCAGTAACAAACCAGAAACTTGAAGTTAAACTTTCATAATCTGTCAGGTCAAAACTTAAAGAATTTTTAAATCTGTACTTTCTGGACAGTGTATTTTGCTCATGATGGTATTTTAAACTGCATTAGTTTAAATGAAAGTGAAAATAATTAGGAAAATAATTAGGCAAAAAACCCAAAACCTACACAAACCAGGCAAGATTGACACAGCAAACTGTGATGGTGTAATATCAATAACTCAATGTGTTTGATTAGAGAGCAAGTTTTATAGGTAAACCCAGGTAATTGTGTCAATGACTTTTTTTTCCTGGTTGCATACCAAATATATAGAGAAAGGATTATAGATAACAGCACAGTTGGAAAGTTAAAATGCTCTCACCTTTTGAAATTTGGCAGGGCTGTATCTGGTCCAGAGTTCATAATTTAATATCCAAATGCTTCTGTTTCTGAAGCTTACAGAAAGTCTTTGAGAAGTTTTGGAGCTCTAATCAAGTTATTGAGTACCACTGATTTTTCATTTTGGAAGAATGGAAAATATTAGCTCTAGGAGGTAGGAATATCCACAGACTGTGAAGTTGCAAGAAATTTCTTTTATGATTAAGTTGGCTGGTATCAACAGAAAAAAACCCAAACATCATTGTTCAATTACACAATTTGAGGTTTATCATGTAGTTAGCTGAGGGACACCACTATTGATGCTGTCAAAAATAATCTTTGAAGCATTTGCTGTAGCCCAAAAACTGTGCAATTGGTATGGTCAGTTCAGCTGTGCTCCTCAATCAGCTGAGGAAGATCATATCAGAAAATGTCACCTTTGTCCAGAAATCTGTTTGGGGGTCTTTGCTTATTTGTTTAGTTTCCATTTACTTTGGGGTTTTTTGTTGGTTTTGTTTTGTTTGGTTTTTTTCTCTCTCTTTGTTTTCTTGATCTGCTTTGTTTGTTTGGGGTGTTTATGGTTTTTTTTTTCAGTGGTGGGGGGAGAGGTGTGGCTGTTGTGTTGTTGCTTTCTTTTAGTTGGCTATTTGTTTCTCCTTAAGGAAAGGTAAAAGCACAGGAATGTGCAGGAATTCTTGAACTCACAGAAAAACAATTAAAGCCTGCCATGATTGCTTCAGAGACATTTTGCCCTTCCTATGCATACATAGGGGTGACTTCTTAAAACCAGGCAGAAAAGAAGGCAGAGGCTGGGGTTCCCTTATTTCACTAGGCATAGGTCTCACCTTCCAGAAAGCCTTATTCCCTCCTGCCAGCTCACACCAAGAACTAGATCATCTGAAGCAGATGGCAGAAGCTGGAGCATTCCTACAAAATTCTACGTTTCCTACAAATTTCTGGCATGGCTCCTGGAGCAGGCAGGGCCTGTCCACCACCAGGCCCGGCTTCACCTCACCCTCAGCTAACCCAGCGCTCTCCATCACGACTCCTCCCGCAATAAAAGCTTTAACATTTGAAATGCTCGTGGTTGCTGGCAGGTTTTAGTTGGTTTCTCGAACAAAAAGGAGGCTTTTTCAGCTGGAGACATGCACAACAGCAGGGTGAGGATGGGCGCTCGGAGGCCGCAGTTCGCACTCAGGCAATCCACACTGGCTGGAGCAGAGGGTCAGGCCTGAGGATTGAAAAGTGGCTTGGCTAAAATTCTGAAGCTGCAAAGTGCTCTGAACTGCCTGAAAAACCTAAAGCTGCAAGGTGGGTCTTGATTGTCTGAAAAATTTACCCTCAGCTAGTCCACATCATCTACCCCTGTCTGCATTGAATAACGCTTGACCTAGGCCTCGCCTGACACTTATTACTTTCCCATTTTAGGGCAAAGACCCTGAAAGAATTATTTCTGTGCCATAAGTGACTTCCAGTAAGATGCTGACAGCATTTGCTGCATGCCTTGAGGTGAGGGAAAAGGAAAAGTTTGGGCAATTGGCCATCCAAGCAGATTTTCCAGGGTGCTGTCAGAAGATAAGGTGATCTGCCGAGGGGAAAACCTTGTCCCTGAAGCCAGACTACATGAGAAACTATTTATTTAAAGCACTTTCCAAAAATATATATGTGCATGTTGAAATTTTTAAAAATATAAGTTAACTAATTAATTAATCAATCAATCAATTAAGAATTTCTGCTTCAGAAACATCCAAAGGGTGAATAGAGAGAGATGCAATGTTTATAGAAATAAGTGGTAAAAACTTGTAAATACCTTTAATTTAAAGTGCAAAGTCAACACAGGAGCAGATTTTTAAAAATTAGGTGAATGCGCTGAGGCAGAAAATGGGTAGAATGCTTAGAGTAGTAAATTCAAGAACCAAATTTAACAATATTTAAGATTTTTGGCACAGATTTTCTATTTTTTTCTATTGCAATATATAGGTGTCACAAACAGATAGTTGGGAATTCAAATATCCTTTTTTTCAGTTTATGGCTTTACTTAAAATCTGAAACTCAGATGAATTTTGGCTATGAAGTTGAATATTTTCAATGCACATTTTACATCTGTATTACTCAGCATGGGATAAAGAATATTTAAAAATCCTGCATATTTGTTGGAGCAGAGTTTGGAGTACAAGAATATTTTTGGAACGGAATGGTTTAATCATTAGTTTGTGAATAACTTGCTCACAGTTTGGTTGCTATTTTAATTTCAATGGAACTTGTGAATTTCAGAAGAAAACAATCTAACATCTTAAAAAAAAATATTTCCAGTACTGCATAATAATCAGATTTTCAAAGTTCTTTCTAAATGTAAAGCAGTGATTTCTTGCTATGTAGTAAAAAATTGAGATAAAATATTCTATTAGTAGACATTTGTGTACACTAATATTTCACTCATAATTAAAAAGAGTCCTGAAGTAAGGGAGACTAAATATCTCGTTTATTGTTTACCACCAACCCTGTGGTCGTGTCTGACACTCCATAAACATGAAATATTGTGGACAGACCTGTATGAGTCACAGAAATTTTCTTCTTGTTTGTAACGTTTATTGTGATAGAATATCTGATATGCCTGAATCAGGGTGATCTAGTTAAAAAAAAAATAATAGGAAAACCAAACCAAATTTTTATACAGGGTCTTCACATACCCATGCAAAAAGAGGAAAATTAATAGAGAATGAGGAAGGAGAGTTAAAAATTACTTAAACTCTGGCTGCTGTCTAAAATTTTTTCCTATAGTGGAAGCATAAATACTGTGACCTCTGCACTGTGCTGAATAATAGTGGTTTTTTTGGTAATGTGGCATTGCCTTCCTTTCACAGAGCATCCTCACCAGGACTGTGGCTTTGCTTGCCTTTCACATCTGTTACCTCCTGAAGCTGTGGAACAGAGCATATGCGGGTGAAGTTGTTTTCAAGCTGCATAAAATATTGTCTCTCTAATACACAGTAATTTGCTTTTATTTTTACGCTGCCTTAAGTTGCAGGCTTTGCTTGGGTAAAAAAAAAAAGAAAAAAAAAGTCTGAAAATACTCAGAATTTTCAGCAAAACTTAAAAAATAATGACATCAATGCAAGTAATTACTGAGCATGAAGTATATTGCTTATCTTACTCTGTCAGAAATCAGGTGCTGAGAAAATTTTCCCATTCCATACATTTGGTGTTCAAAAAGAGTACTCTGATCATAAAAACACTATGGGTCTCCAGTGACACTAAAGCTTAATGTTGCAAAATATGGTTCTTTGAAATGCACTGAGAATGTTCTCTGGTTTTATTCGTCCCTTCCTTCACTTCCATTTCCCAGCAGGAGCTGCTTTTTCCTTTGCAAGATCAAGTTGGAATGCAAATGTTTATTAAGTGCATATTCCAAGCCTGCAGTCATAGAGGAACTGCTTCTTGGTTACTGTAGGTGCCTTTGTATCAGAAACTGCTTTTGCCAAGGGCTGACTGTAATGAAGGAGCCAATGACCTGTAAATTATAACTAAAATGCTCAAGTTGGTCTTGCAGATGGATGCTTTTGATTATGGTCTGCAGTATCCAAAGTTCAATTTCTATTTATAGCAAAGAGCTTTAAGGTTCATTGTATGTGTGTGGGTTTTTTGTGGTGTTGCTTTTCTTTCTTTAAGGTTTGAATTTAAGTGCATTAAAGAAATATGTCTGATTTAACATTTTATTGAGAACCTATATACAAGGAATTATGCACGTAACTGGTTATTTGAAGTATCAAAAACAGTAACTATATAAAAGACAGAAGGAAAACCAAGCACAGACATAAAGATATAGTTTGAGCCAGTGAAACTATGAAACCCATCCTAAAATATTGGGTGACCTTTGCACTTGTCCATATTAAACTCACTAATTTTGCAGAAAAATCCTAATTTTTAGAAAGTCAGTGCAGATTTGTAAACAATTTGTGCTTTTATCTCTTTCCCAATTTAATTAAGAGCTCATGAGCACCAGTTCATGAGAACATGTGAGAAGAGCATAACCAAGTCTGCACCTTTTTTTTTCCTCCCTCTTATGTAAAAACAACCAGGTGCACATGCAGTAGAATAGCCAGAAGGTTAAATGGGGTTAATAAACATTCCATCATAAAAGAAGGAGAAAGAAAGGAAGGTGATAGGACCAGAGAAACTTATGGAACCAGAAGAAATTACTCTGGAAAGTCCAAGTCAAAGTTCAAAAAGTGGCTGGAAATACAGTGCCGTGGTCTAGTTGACAGGAGGGGGATAAGTCAAGCATTGGGCTTGATGATTTTCCAACCTAAATTCTTCTATGAGTCTGTGAAGCTACCTCTGAGATCAAGTAGAAGTAATGTTTCAGAGATGTTCTGGATATGGCTGAAAAGCACAGCAGGAGAAATCAGAGACACTATAAAATAGAATCATTTTTTACATGTCGTGTCTTTTTCAAACTTTTTAAAAAGTTATTTCAGCAGAAAATATTTGAATAATGTTACATCCTAATTGTGGGATAAAGATGGATGGGAGAAGACACAGGAAAATGTTTGAAAATGTTTTAAAGATTCTTTTAATAATACCCAGTAAGGATGCCAACTAATGGTGAGCAAAATGTAAGTCTAATTTGTCACTGTCCATTTGGGCAAAATGTTTACAATCCTCATCAGATATGCTTTTAAAAATTTCACAGAATTACAGAACGCTTTATCTCTCAATTATTCCCAAAAACAAAAATTGAAAGGCAAGTACAGGAAGTAAAAAAGGTGACAGAATGAGAATTTCCTGGAAGTAGGAAAAGGTAATCAGACTTTCAAATTTAAAGGCAGAAGACATTAATGTTTTGCTTAAACCTCACTATAATAGGTCCAGTGCTATTTGTTTAGGCAAGTTTAAGAAAAGCCTTAAGTTATACTCATTCTTGAATTTAAGAACATATAATTGGTCTAATCAAAAGAAATTCTCAGTCATCCAGATTCTGATTGATAGTAAAGTTTCCTTTTGCATGAAAAGTGTCTTCCGTCAAGGCTAAAAAGGAATGTTTTCCTGCAATAATTATAGATCCTTTAAACATCACTTATTTATCCTAATGAAGTAATTTGGAGGAAAATTATGATATTAGTAGCTTGTTTTATTGTTCTGGTTTGTAGGTGTTTAAACAAAAAGGAAAATTCAGAAATCAGAAGAGAAATTTGGATTATTCCTCAAACACAGACAAGTCTCTATGAAACTAATCCTATATATTTGTACATTTGGGCCAAAATGCATCATGAAAAACACCTTGCATGCATTTGAAAAGGTGACTGAGCATTCTGTCACACTGCAGAGCAATCTCAGCTTATGAAGTGAGGCAAACAGCTCAACCTGTGGAATTTATGTAAACTTAAAGGACAATTCCCTTCGAAATAAAGAAAGGAAATTTGTATCTCATGAATCTGTACCATAGGAATCCCTTATTTCTGAGATTTTATAATTCTGTCTGTTATACTGCACTCACACAGATTCCTACAAAGAGAGTGAAACAAAAACAGTGAGTGGTCTTCATACACTCCACAAAGAGATGTGAATCCATAGCTGTTCCCGAAATATGATGAATCTGGAAAAAAATAAGATGCATTTTCTTTGCTGCATGTTCTGCTTCAAGAGACTGTCTCAGCCCTTTGTGGTGGGAAGGTATTGTGACATCAGACATATCTAGAAACTGCACAGTAGAGGATCCAACAGCACTCCCTTTCCTCCTTATCCAAGCTGAATTTTGTCATGGTTTTGTTCCTTCATTCTTTGTTTTCTCATACTCTATTCTAGCCTAGCAAAAATTGCATTCTCTCTCATGTTTGTGTTTTAAGTGATTTTTTTTTTTACCTGCATTTCGTGTGGTAGAATATACATTTTAAATGTGCAAAGTAATGCAGTTTTCATTTCCATGTAATTTTTGAATTGCTAAGGTAAAGAACAGCCAAATTTGCCTGGGCTGGTACCAACTATATGTCCTCTGAGGTTTAGGGGAAAAGCTTTCTACAGCCAGTTAATTTCTCTTCACTCTATTATTGAACGCTTGTAGTTTAGAATGCTAGACTTCAAAAAAAAGGTGCCTGGAAATATAAAAATGTCTAAAAGTGGCTAGGAGGCCACTTACTATTATTTAAGTTGTTTCATTTTAGCACTTTGTGGACCACAGACAGTAGCATTCCAGTAATCCTACATGGGTAACAAACTTTATGTCAGTTTGGGGATTCCCTTGTGCAATTTCAACAGCAGTCAACAACTGGATGTGGTCAAACTGCAGCTAGGAATCGGAGATGGAGGAATTAAGAGATTGAGTGTACTATAATACACTTTGAATTAACCCAATTAACCCAAACTGGCCTAGGATTTAAGTGAAGGAACCTTGTACCACAAACATTGTTTTTTAAATTTTTTTCTTTTCTTTTTTGGGATCAATTCGTAGATAATAAAAAAAAAAATAAAAATTAATGATGTCACATTTCATGCAGATTTCCACTCAACTGAAATTATCTACTACCTCAACAATTACTTTTGACTAATGTCACTAGGGGAACTATTAGAATTCATTTCATGCTGCATCAGGCATGAAATGCTACTTTATAAGACAGGAGTTTTCCAAAGCTAGATGATACTAGACTAATGTGATATTCTTTTCCTAGACTGAGTGTTGTAGATTGAATCTTTGTGAACTTTGATTAAAAAAAGAATGTAATATTTACTGTGCAGGAATAGCATCAATATAAATACTGGGGAAATCAAAATGGAGATTACATTTTCCTGAATGAGCAAAAAAAACCTCTCAGCAGGAAAAGGTTAATAAAATTAAAGATAGAAACTGGTAGTAATGCTGTAGAAGAAAAAAAGCAAGGTCACTTTTCTCCAGTATTTTACTGAAGAAGCCAATGAATCAACACTGCCTAAGTTAAGGGAGATCTCATGACATGAGATTTCTTTTTTATTGACAGTTAAAAATGGAGCTTATACTGAACCAGCATTTATTTCAAGTAACTGTTTACGAAAGGTTTCAGTTAACTCTGCTGAAGATACACAGTGAAGTACAAACACTCCTCTGCACTTAACAAATCCGTGCATTTCAGATGTTTATTTCTTTGTTTTCTTATTTGCTTTCTTCATAAAGCAAATGCTTTAAGGGTATAGCAGAGATAAAGACTTTTCCCTCCAACAATGGAGCTTTTCCTGTGTTAACACTAAGACTCAAAAGCTTGTAACAATATATTTTCACTGTACTTCTTCAAAGAGCAAGAATATAGGTAAATAAAATTTTCTCCTGCTCATCTATGACAAGGAACTTTTAAAAGACTGTGGTTATGTATTTCTATCCTTAATACAAGTAGAAGGCTCTGGTTTCCTCAGTTTCCTAAAAAAATTTCTGAGGTTTAGGCAGAACCACTTCCTTTTATGGATACAGCACCCTTAATTTTATTTCTAATGATTTGCCTTTATATATCAGAGGAAAAACTTCTTAAATCACTAAAACTAGATCTTAAGAGATCCTGTTGAAAAAATGCTTATTTGACAGCAATGTAATATGGACTAGTTACAGCTATAGTATGTAAGCTGTTACTCATAATTAATAATGAACTTACAAAAATAATGGGATGGCTGTGGTAGAATCATTAGAGTTATTTATTGGAATAAAAACTTCAGCTAGTAATGTAGGCCAAGGTTAAGCTGTAATAACTCTATCAATATGGTAACAGAGTAATAGAGTAATGCTCATAAAGATTTGATGTAAATTTCAATGTGTATTTAGGGCAGTCTGTAAGAATTATATGCCTGACAATTTAATTAGATACAGCTCAGGTGGTCTTTAGAAAGGAACAGGTAAATAATCTGTATTAATTTATATGAAAGTTTAAAAATAATTAGCAATGTGCCCACTCTTTGCCAGGAAATTATCAAACAGTTCCTAGGACACAAGATAAAGCCAACTGAAACAAAAATGACACTAAAGGTTGTTAAACCTCTGTGGTTTAGGATGTGATGTGATGCAAAAACCTGCACTACACAGTTTTTGGGGTGCAAAAGTTAGTTTATTTTCTTTATTTTCCTAATTATTGAAAAAAAGAAAAACAAAACAACAAAACAAACAAAATATGCCACATTGGGTTAAATTATTCCAGGTTTGTTTCCTCCTCCTGTCTGCAGAAATTATCTTCTTAGATAATGGGCTGTTGTTTTTTAGTGATGGCTTATAATGTCCTGACAGACATACAGAGAAGTTATCCAAGCAAAGCCAAAGACAACAACTTTCAATAGGTACCAAAAGACCTATGATTTAACCAAATCACTTTGCATCTTTCATTTAAGAAGTTCAACAACTGAAATAAACACTATACCTTGGAAGGAAAAAAAAAACATCATTTTATAAAGAATGAGTTTTTTGGTTTGATTTGGTTTACTTTGGTTTGGTTTGGTTTGGTTTGGTTTGGTTTGGTTTGGTTTGGTTTGGTTTGGTTTGGTTTGGTTTGGCTGGTTGATTTTTTGTTGTGGTTGGTTGGTTGGTTTGGGTTTTGTTATTCAGGGTTTTTTGGTTGTGATCCTCCTAAAAATAAGCACCAAAGTCCTTTCAAACACCAGAACACAAAGGTTCATAAAGCAAAAATTATGTGAAACAGCTACCATTAGAGTAAATATTTCAGTGTTTCTGTCTGTATGTGATTGGAGAAAGAGAAGCCCTTGTCTGAACCAAAGTAACACATAGTTATTTCCAAAATGAGAAAGAATTATTTATACATTTATCTGTTAGGTCTTAGTGTCTCAAATTGTAAGGCAAGTGAACATTTTGCTTGAGAACAGCCTTCTTCAGCCAAAAAGATTTAGGACACCAACTTTTGAAAAAACAGATTTTCACAAATTTTCTTGGCTTTCTTCATGTGATCAATCTATTTACTGATTATGCAGAATATTTGAACATCATACAGTAAATTATCTAGAGTTTTGACACAGGTCAAAATCACATTTCCCACCATTTATTTTTCTGAGACATTTCTTCTCAGTGGTCTGGAAGCTTACACCACCACTAGGCAGTGGTCCTGAAGTGTAATTTCAGCTTAATTTTCCTCCTTGATTCCTTTCTTCTCCTGAGCAATTAATTGAAATTAAATGTGAGCTCTGAGGTGAACAAAGAGGGAATGTCTGTGCTTGGAGATAGTTTGTTTTGCCCCAAGTCCAGATGAAAGAAAAATGATCCCTCTTGCACACATTTCCTGGTTAAAACCCTGCCATAAATTACTTTATTTCACCTACTCATTGTACACTTACCTTTTCCTGAGATAGTGGACCTGTCATTGTCATGACAGAGCAGCTTTTGTTCTGTACTACAGAATATTTTTACAGACCACTCTTTTCTGGTTTCTCAGCAGATTTTGTCTTATTCCACTCAGTCTGAGGTGGTGATAGGTACTTTCACCTTGTTTTCAGCTTATTTTGCTTTTTATGAAAGAAGAGCTCAAAGAGAAGAGGTCTATAATGCCTTTTGTAGAGAATATCCGCATATGAATCACTCTGCTAAGCTGCCATTAAAAATAAAATCTGGAGTGGTAGAGGCAGCCTCAATATTAATTTTTAATTTTTTTTTATCATATCCTGTTGTAAAGTTGTGTTAAAAACAAGAATGTGGTTGCCTCTTCTTTGAAGGAGGTGAAAATAACTTTGAAGAGTCCACCTGAAATTACAAGAGAGAACTAGATAGATAATTCAGAAATCAATTGATTCAATTTGTGATATACGTGACTTGTTATCAGTTAAAGATGGGACACTATTTTTAAATGGGAGTTTAGATTTTTGACACAATTAATAAACGATATAAGGAAATTTGTAGGGAAAATGCCAATCAAAACAACTGTTTGGAAAAAGGATTTTGGCAAACTACTTGAAGATTTTCAATGAAGTTTTTTGTGATGATGTAATTATATGTGAAAGACAAATTACTTAGAAATGCCAAAATTTATACTTTCCCCAAGTCCTAAAGTATTTTTTTTTTTAATTTCTCTCTGATCACCTAAAATTTACATAAAAATTTTTCTGGGGTAGATCTCAACATTTAACCTCAAGTGATGAATTACCTCTCATGAGTTTTATTATATGTCTAAGGGTTCAAAAGAACAGGATAGTATATTTTTAAAGCATTTTTTAATAAAAGATATTTGGGAAAAGCATAAGACCATGATGCACTTTTAAGTACAAAAATATCAGATGACAAGAAGCTGAAGATACAAGACATAGATTGGGAATAAATTTTGTATTTTATGCATTTTAACAGCAAAGTCTACCTTTTTAACAGGACACCTAAACTGCAGAGCATTCTGGGTGGTTGAATACTTTTGAAAATATATTGAGTTTATCTTTTCTCTCTAAAGCTAATACTTTACTTCAATTTGGAAAAATACAAAAGCCTGGCTTTATACAAGAGTTAATTTTGATGTCTTGTAATTGTAAGATCTATGAACCACAATAAAATGTTTCAGTTGAAGAACTTCCCAATTACTGAAAGTGTATTTAGTTTTTGTTGCACTGTTAAATTTACTTCAATGTCAGGTTTCAGATCAATAACTTCTTAGGGATTTGGGACGTACAGGGAAGAAATTGCATGTGTTTAGGTGAACTTCATTTCTTACATCAGAACACGGTAAAAACCCTTTACCACAAAAGGTAAAAAAAAAAAAAAAAAAAAAAAAAAAAAAATTATTTTTATATCCAAAGTAAGAGNAAAAAAAAAAAAAAATTGATTTCTTGTTACAATTAGAGTGAGCTCCTGTATCACAATGCTGAAAGTTCACCCGCAGCGTCATGATGTTAAAAGAGCCTTCATCACAGCTGTCATTATTATGCCTTAGAGGAATAAATATTCAATAAACTCACCCAGATTATTAACAAGAATTTCAGCAAAACAATTTGCTAACACAACCAGGTAAAATCAACCAAATCAACCACAAAAGTAGCAAGGCAAACCCAGTACTCTGTTACAGAGAGAGAATTTTTGCTTAGCTCCCAAAATAATCTTCTATTTCAGAGGTTTATCACAGTGGCTTGGAAAACAAAACAAAGTCAACTCTTTATTTTGTTCATGTTGCCAAGCTGTAGTTCTGACAGAAAGACTTAAAAGTACAGTTTGGTTCTAGAATACTTTCACCAAAATAAAAATAAAATATATTAACTACAGTGCTCATAAATTTTCATATTGCTAAAAAAATAAAAAATAAATAAACCAAAAACCAAACTTGTTAAACCAGATGAAACTATGCTGTATTTACTAATAATTCTGAACAAAATAATTGTAAATCTGATAATATTTTAATATTTTAGACTAGGTTAATATGATGAAAATGAGCTTCAGAACACAGATAGGTCCCCAGTGTCAGGTATATAATATTTCAAAGCACTCTCTGGTAGGGAATTATACTTACTATGATGAAAGCAGAATTAGAAATTATTTCTTATTCTAGGGGCTTTTTTTTTTCCCCCATTCTTTCACATTTTATGTGTTTCCAAAACTGGAATTAAGAGTTCTAAAGCTAAATCAGATTTATCTGTTTCTGATCCAAGTTTCAACTTCTTTATTAAATGACAACAAATACTTTCCTCAGTAAAATAATTTTCAATTTCAAAGACAGAAACAAAGACTGTCTTGTCTTTTAAGAAGAAATGTAATAGACTGTAAAATCTTTAAAGAAATTATTTGCTGGGATAATAGATTCTATTTCACATGGCAAACAATTGTACATCTTGTGAAGAGAAAGGGAAATAACAC
>VXBI01013990.1:104170-170769 GCA_013397375.1 Toxostoma redivivum | reverse complement strand
TAACAGAAAAAGAGAAAATAATTCCAGCTACAGCTTCTTAGCTCTTCAAGAAGCTTCTCCTCATTCTCCACATGGATCAAGAAAAATTGACAGAAAAAGAGAAAATAATTCCAGCTACAGCTTCTTAGCTCTTCAAGAAGCTTCTCCTCATTCTCCACATTGATCAAGAAAAATTGACAGAAAAAGAGAAAATTCCAGCTACAGCTTTTTAGTTCTTCAAGGAGCATCCCCACATTGATCCTAGTGACAGCCTGAATGGATGGCTGTGATGGGCAGTGAGAAATGTGTTCATGGGATGAAAAATGGCCCCAAATAGGCAGAAATTTTGGGAGTTCTCACTTCAGAAGGTGAGTGATGCTTCTGCAGCAGTGGGAAGGTGCTCCAGGGAGGGGCTGCTGAGCTGATGCAGAGATCTTTAACCCATGGCTCCTGCTGGGAAGGAGAGGTTTGCTGGGTTCTGATCACCCTCAAGTTTAATGGGTTAATTGCACCCCCTAATTAGGGACTTGTCTTCATTTTTATTCTGCCTTCAGAGTCAGGATAAAAACATGAAGAAGCCAAATTTCTCATTCGGACTTGGTTGTTTATTAAATCTTATCTGAAGTACAGAGAGTTCTGCAGCACTTCCAGCTACCAGCTAAAAGTGAGCAAAATGGAGCTGAACCCAGATAGTTACAGGGTCTTTTAAAGCTAAACAGCCCAATAGAGAGCTAACACCTATATTATTTATACTTTTGACCCAATAATTAAACCTCCATGACCTGCAGTGCAGCACTAACTATCCAACTAAAAACTACCTGAAATCATGAAGAAGAAGGAAGAAGATAAAAAGAGACAACACCCAAGAACCTCCATCTTATTTAGTAATGCAATCTGGTGTATATATATTAACAGGTCCCATTTAGTAATAATCCTAATATAGTACCAGGTCCCATACTTATTACTATATTCTAAAATCCCAAATACCAAACCCTTCCCCATATGACACCACAAACTTCTATTCTAACTAGAATACAGAATTCTAAGCAGAATACAGAATTCTAACTAGAAAACATCCATGATTTTAAGTCCATCACTCAAGTTTGGAGCCTTCTCCAAGTCAAAAGCAGTTTTCTGCTGGGGGTCAGTGTCAGAAAGCACAGAAAGCTCAAAACTCCCAGGCTTTAGGGTTGCAGCACTCCAGGACAGCCCAAGCTCTTGAATCCTTTCTATTCCTATCACTGCACCCTGATGGAGCAGCTCTAAAGCCCCACCCAAGGCAGGAGCTGAACAATTCCTGCCCTTTGCCAGCTTCCTCCTCCAGCACAAAAGGAGGCACAGGCTGGCAGGAGCCAGGCTGGCACACAAATCCCCTCTGGGCACAATTGTGTTCCCTTATCAGGGGTTTTTCCCCCACACTTCCAGTACAGGAGATGCCAGAAATAGCAGCTGTGCTTTAAATCAGGGTAAATGTTTGGAATCCAGCATCCTGGAGATGCACACCAGCAGCAGGGGCAGCAAGGCTCAAGTCCAAGAGACAACCTGAAGACAAAATTCCCAGGGAATTTGGGCATTCCCCAGTCTGCTCCTTTGGGGATTTCTGGGGTTTGGTCCCTGAACAAGGAGGCCAAGTGGCCTCTCGTTATTTGGATGATGGTGACTGGAACTTTTTGTGCCAGACACTGGAGACACACCCTCTGCTCTGCCATAAACAAGTATTTGGAACTAAAATGCATTTTTCCAAGACAGGAAGGGGGGTTAAGAATAGGACAAAAAAATTAATTAGGAATGGCAACACAGAAACGTGGTTCCTTTTTTTTTGTCCAGTGAAGTTCCCAGCAGAACAAGCCATCACCAATTCCCAGGTCAGGACACAAAGCTGTGGCTCTTTCCTGCTGCTCCTGGAAGTGTTAACAGTGCTGGGGAATGTTCTCCAAGCAGAACACAACAGCAGCCAACCCACAAATGTGAGCATCAGCATCCACACTTGGCAGCAGCAGAGGAAACCACCACGTGCAATTATGGCAGGTAATCTTATTTTCAAGTTGGAAATAATTTGTCCTGGGATGGAAGATGGGCACCACAACCACTTACCCAGCAAACCACAAACAGCAAGGGACTGCTGCAGGGAGGGGAAGGAGAGTGTAATAATCTTATTTCTGTTCAGCCAACCACACCACTCACTAATATTCCCACATATTTCAGGATGTCAATGCAAGGGAGCTGCACTTTTTTTTTTTCCCTGTCAGAGGAGAAAACACAGAGGAAAGTGAGACAACTCAATCCAGCCTGGAATAGAGCTCTGATAGCTGCTCCCAGATGGGTTCCCAAGCCTCCCAACAGGATGCTGTTGTGCATTATCAGCAAGGCACAACTTTCCATGTACATTAATGAGAAACACTGCTGTGCTACCAATTTGTCTGGCTTGGTCTTGGCAGAATTTCTAGGCTGGAAATCCCATAGTTCACATAACTGGTCTGTTCACCCCGCTGCTTAATCTGTCTTCACTTGAGGAGATGAACTCCACATATAAACATGCAATGCTGGATATAAACAGCCCCCAGGCCAGGGGATGACAGGAATTAAGCATTGCTCTGTGTGTATTTGTGTGTGTGGGGCTGGGAAGGAGCCTCTTGTTTCCTGGTTATTATAAAATTCTAAATTGGAAATGCAAAGTTCTCCAAAGCTCAGGCAGGGCTGGAAGCTCAGAGATGAGCCCTGAGCAGGGAGGGGCTGACAGGAATCCTCCACTCGTGGTGGTTAATGGAGATTTCACTCTCTCTCAACCAAAATGAGGGGGAAACACCTAAACCCAAGTGATTTGTGGAGAAGGTTAAGAGAGGGCCTCAGGAGATTGTGTTGGCTGGTGGGGTGAGCATCCTGTGAGAGGGAAACATCCTCCTCCTGTGCCCCAAATCCCTTTGGTGCTCAACAGCCTGCAGAAAACACATCCCCCACAGCATTTCCCCACACATGGGGCCCAGGCTGCTTCTTGTAATGAAATTACAGCAGGAAAGATCATGTTTTTCTGCTTATTCTTTACAGAATTTGTGAGCTTAATGAAAGAAACCTCAGATTCCTCAAGACTTTTCTCATGCTGTTTTAGTTGGTTTAATTCATTTCTCGATGTTGACATTGGTTTCTGTCAAAAAAGGTCAGAAATTATCGATGGAGGGGGAAACAAAGCAAAACACAACAACAACAGAAAGCTTGTTAAAACCTTCAAAGTGGGGAGGGAATTCCCACAGGCATGGCTGAGCAAAACCCCCCAGGGATGCTGTGTGTGCCAGCAGCAGCAGGGACACAGCACAGACACCCTCAACAGCTCTGCTGGGAGGGGTTCAAGCCCAGGAAATTAGAATTATGCAGGAAAATGTGTGGCTTGAGACACTCATAGCCAAAACTCTGCACAACTCCTGCCACAGCCCCTCCAGCTCATTTTAATTCAGGGCAGAGGTGCCCTTGGAGGCTCACCCACATCTCACTTTTTTTCCCTGAATAAACTCTGGGAAAGGAAATGAAAGGAAGGGGAAACTACAAAAGTGACTATTTTAAAAAGCCCATGTTTTGGAGGAGAGGTTATCACAGGCAGCATCCACTCCACCAGCACAACTCCTGTGAGAAAAGGAGTGGGTAGGAAACACTGATCTCCAGCTGATTGCTATTCTGGGGAAGAGAACACACCAAGAAAATAGAGAAAAAATGTAAAATGTGCCTGGGTGGGCAAGCCAAGGTTTTAAATCCACAGCCTACCCATGTCACTGCATGTTGCATTTCAGTGCTCTGAGTCTCTGCTGGCTGTGACCAGATAACAAATTCCCTCCAGAGAAACAAATGGAGCTGGAGATGTTGTGTTTATCCTGCAGCCAGCTCATCACTGAGCACACAGTGCACTCTGTGCCTCCTTCCCAAGCATCTCCAAACAGCCTCCAACACAACAGGAGGAGGAGGAGAAGCCAGGAGATGACAAAATGAATAAATTAGACACACGTGGCCTCCTGTATTCATCTCTCTCTCTCTTGCTGTGCTGTTACCTAAGCCCAGCCCCACTACAAGGAGGAGGATGCTTGGAGCAGCTGCAGGCTCTGGGTGTGCCATGGGAGGAAGGCAGAGAGAAAAAAAAAGTGCCTTGAACCTTTCTCCAAAAGCCAGCCAGCTGCCCTGGCTCCCAGTGTGTCACTGCAGCCTCAGCAGAGCCACACACAGCCAAAAATCTGAGTGCCAGCTCTGTCTGTGGAGCATCCAGGTGGAAGGAGCTGTGCCCCTGTGCCTCTCCTCCATGGAAACCACTGCTAGAAAGAGAAAAGCTGCAGAATGACCCCCAAGGGCTCCTAAAGCAAGGATTTCAGAGAGGCTGGGTGTGTCTCAGCTCTGCTGGGAGCAGCCAAGGTGGAGGATGTCACTCACAGTCACAAGGATTATTACAGTTGTGCTTATAGAATCATAAACCATAAAAATCACAGAATTCCAGGATCACTGAGGTTGGAAAAGCCTTCCAAGACCATCCTGTCCAAGCTGTGCCTGATCCCAACCTTGTCCCCACCCAGAGCTCTGAGTGTCACCTCCAGGAATTCCTTGGACACTCCAGGGATGGGATCCAACCCTCCCTGGGCTGTTCCAATCCCTAAGCACCCTTTCCATGGAGAAATTCCTGCTGGTGTCCACCCTGAGCTCCCCTGAGGCTGTTCCCTCTCATCCTGGATGTCCCCCTGGCTGTCCCCTCCTGTCAGGGAGTTGTGCAGAACCACAAATTCCCCCTGAGCCTCCTTTTCTCCAGGCTGAGCTCTTTCCCAGCTCCCTCAGGAATTCTCCAGCCCCTTCCCAGCTCCATTCCCTGCCCTGGACATGCTCCAGCCCCTCCTGGAGGGACCTGCAAGGACATGGACACAAGGATTTGGTCCCAATCTGAAGGACACTTCTGGTGATTCAGGAGCTGATGGAAGCTCTCAGCTAAAGAATGCAGCATTTCCCCCCCGCCAGAATTTGAGCATTCTTAACAGAATTTACCATCCCAAATTTAAAAAGCATTTGTTCTGTGCTCTTCTGCAGATAGGAGCCTACGAAAGAGCTCCAGAAAGGACATGGTTTTTCTTGATCTATGAAGAAAGTTTGCTTCACAAATCACATTTTAAGGGAAGTAGAGAATTTCAGAAACCACATATCCCCCTCCTCTTACACAGCACATGACAAGGCACCAGAGCAGTGCTTGCTTGTCTCTTGTACAATTACAGTGTCTCAACACAAAACTCAGTAAAAACCATGAAAATTCAGAGCCCTAAACCAATAAACCACAGCCCTGCCACGTTCTCTCCAGGTTTTTTACCATGTCCTAAAGCCAATAAGGCTCTGCTGCAGAGGAGAAATCTGAGAATTGCTGGTATCAATCACAATCAACTCATTACCAAGAGGCTCCAAAAGCCTTCACCAAAACACAAATGCAATAAAGGCAACCTGGAGATGACAGAGAAAAGAAAAGGGCCAGGAGTGGCCTCTTCTGTTCATCTATCTGGCCAGGACACACCACAGGAAACCTCTCCTGGTCCTAATAAAACATGAATTTACTGGCACACTGCAGAGACAAGCTGGGCTTGCTTTGTTTAAACTCTGCTCACAAAGACAAGGCCTAAACATCAGCAATTTTCTTGCCAGAGCCCAGAGCGTGCTGGAGAAGTTGAAGATCAAGTAGCTGAGCCCAGAGGCCACAGCCTGACAAAATCCACCTCATTCCTTAGGAAACACACTCAGCTTAAGGAGCTGGCTTTAGATCAGGAAGCATCTGCTTGAGTCAGACCTTTCCACAGCTTGGAGCAAGGGAGGCAGCCCAGGCTTTCTGCAGAAGCCAAAAATCAAATTCTCCAACCTCAGCAGCCCAGCCACTGGGGGAAAGTGGAGTTGTTGCCCTGAGGAGTGATAGTACTTCCAAAGGAAGATCCAGAAATAAAGCAGCAGTCACGTTGCCAGTCTGTGTAAGCCCAGCTCAGCCACTGGAGGTGCCTCAGCCTAGCAGGAGGATTTAATTCAGAGCCATTACTCAGCTCTGGGTGCAGCCTGTCCTATCTGGAACACAAACAGTGACTTGTGCAGTCTGTCTGGCTCCTTCCAGCACGTCCCAGTGCTCTGGGAGGGTGTTCTACCCCACACTTGCTACCAGAGGAGAAGGCATCAGCTGCTTCAGCAGCACACAGGCACACTGCAAATGGAAGAAGCTGTAAAAGTGGGAGAAACCACACAGTTTTTTCCTCTCCAGACTAAAAAAAAAAAAAAAATCCCTAAAATTTGTGCAGAACACCAAGGCCTTACAGCTCCCCTAAGAAGAGATGCCAGGGGTTTGAAGTGCTGTTCTGTACTCGTTATCTGACTGTTCTGTACCTTCTAGCAGGGACTGCACATAACCCCAAAACAACAGACAGCCACTGTCCAGACTGCTGGATGTGCTAATTACAGAAATTTGGGGCAGATTTGGCACTCCTACCTTGCAGGGTGCTGCACTTCCCCCTCTGTGCTTCATTCCTCAGCGACAGGGTGCTGTACATCATGCCCAGATCCTTCCTCAGCTGCTACCAGGAGCCAAGAAATCCCCCAGCACACCCAGACCCACTCTGCAAGGAGAAACTCGGGCTCAGGGAGCAGCTCCTGGCTCTGCTTTCAGCTCTGGGACACTGAAGCCCCTTTCCAGGTGAGCAGGGAGTGCTCCTGCCTCCCCATCTCGGAGCCAGGCTGGGGAACCCAACCCCAGGAGCATCAAATCCCTGGCAGAGCTGCAGCTCCTGGCTGCCAGGTGGGCACAGAGGGATGGATTTCAGCTGTGCCAGGTGGCTGAGGGGGCAGAACCCGAGGCAGGACACTGGGGAGCAGCTCTCTGCTCGGGGGCATCATCAATTATGCACACAGGTCCAGGGTTGTGTAGCCTGACCCCCCCATGGGGTTATTCCTTCTCCATCTCATTAACTCCAGCTATCTGATGGCCAATTCACATCCCTCCTCTGAGCAACTTTTCATCTGTTTATCTGAAAGCATTTGGTGAGTACAGTGAGGTTTAGAGAAGCAGAATTTCCATTTTACAAGCAGGGGAATGGAGGCACCTTTTTTCCATAATCAACTCTCACCAAAACTCCAAATTCCCAATTCTCCAATTCCCAAAACTCCACAGAGCCAGGATCCAGGGAATTACCACCAGCCCCCAGGACCCTGTTCAGGGTCTTGGCCACATCAAAAGGAACAGAGGAGCCACCTGGAAACCACAGAGCAATTTTGGGATGAATCTGCTTTAAACCACAGCCCAGGAGAGAATTCACCCCACACTCTGATCAGGAGATGCAGATTTTTGCAGAGTTAGAGAAGGTGTCACACAGCAACCTTGGGGAGGGTGGTCTCCTCAGTACAGCGGTTTTCCTTCCAAAGGATCCCAAATTTCATACTGAACCCAAAATTTCATCCTGGATTCCAAAATTTCATATTGGACCCCAAATGTCATACTGGCAGCACCCACCCTTTTGTTGAGGGTAATGGCTCTTGGTGGCTTTGGGGACCAGGGAGAGCAGAGACATCTCTGAGTTACCCCAAGGAATTTGGGCTGAAGTCACTCAAGTCTCACTGGAGCTGCCTGGGAATAAGAAACTTTAATTCAATTTCCCAGTACAAACACAGAGCCAGCCCAGAGCAGAGGTTTGCAATCCCCACCAGAGCATTTCAGCTGCAAGGAGAATTCCCTGCAGCTTTTCCATCAGGTCATTAAGAAACTCCTTATTCCTAACATGAACAAATAGATGCTATTTCTGCAGTGGCTGTGCTATGAGTAACAGTATTTTTACTTTTTAAACACAAACCAACTTTCCAGCTGTGCTTAGAGACATTCCTCAAGATCCCAATTTCAGGATCCAATCCCAATTCCCTCTGACCTGAGACAGTTCACCTCAAGCAAGGCCTTTACAGGTCTCAGTGGTGCTTTGAAGGTAAATTATCCAAGGATTGTGTGTTTGGAAAGATATCTAAACATCAATTTTTAAGCACAAGATTATTTTGACACCAGCTTTTAAGAACAGTTTTAGAAGTTGGTGAAAAAAAAAAACGCTGAGAAAATGTTGGGGGGTGTTAAGAAAAATCTTAATTAAGACACTTAAAAGCATAACTCATTTTTTTCCTCTAATTAACACAGACATATGTACCAGGCAGAGGAGCAGCAAGGCAAGGAAACTAAAAAGGGAGAGCAACAAGCAATGTAAAAAAATCCTAAAGGATAAAAAAAAAAAAACAAACCACCAAAAAAATCCAGAGGTGGCTGCAATGTTCCAGAAACATTGGGAGTGTCTGCCTCATATCCTTGTCTGGGAGCAGGTCCTGCTGCTTTCTCAGAGACTGGAATTGATTTCAGCTCAGCCCTGGACAGGGGCAGCTTTTTGCTGCTCAAATCCTGCACTTTGATAAATCAGAAATCAGCTCCAAGGGGGAAAAGGGCTGCATGTCCCCCAAAATGAGCAGCAGCATTAGTGACTGGGATAGTGGGGCTGGAATCTCTGGGGTTGAAATCTCTGGGGTTTTGTGACTCAAAGTAGATTTGAGGCTGGAAGAAGTGGTTCTGGTGTTCTGGGTGTAAGGGCACCCCAGCGTCCCCTCTAGGAAACCCCAAAACCCCTCTATAAAACCCCAAAACCTCCTGATAAAACCCCAAAACCCCTCTATAAAACCCCAACAACCTCTTTATAAAACCCCTCTATAAAACCCCAAAACCTCCTGATAAAACCCCAAAACCCCTCTATAAAACTCCAGCACCCCCTCCATAAAACCCCAAAACCACTCTATGAAACCAAACAAAATAATTTCAGCTTTTAATTTTTTTTTATTTTAAATGCTTTCTTAATTAAGCATTTAATCATAGCTTAGTTACTTTAGCCCCATTTATTTTCAAGATTTAAGATCTTTTTGGAGAGAAATATTCTGTTAACACTTAACCAGCATGTAAAGAAATAAATAAAAGCCATGTCACAAAATGACTTCTAAGAGTTCCACAGCTGGTGAATGATCCAAGGGAAGACACTGCTTTGAAAAAGTCTCCTCTGGCCTCACAGTCTTGGATTAAAACCTCATCCAAATAATATCACTATCAAGGCAGAAGGATACTTTTATCTGTGGCCAACCTCCATATCAGTAGATGCACTGCTCAGGGAGTTATGCCAAGGCTAGTTTGTAGCTTATTTATGTTTTTCATCTCTCACAGCTTCCAAGTGCTCCACAAAAGCCTTTAAGAGCTACCAGCATTAACATTCTGGGGCAGAAATTCAGCTTTATTGCCCAAATTCACATCCTAAGGAATGAGCAGATCTAGAGAGCAAACTAAAGAATGGCCAAGGAAAATAAAAGTATTCATTTCACTTACATGTGCTAGACAACCTTAGCATGAAACCCTTGAGATTAATTAGCTACAGTTGCTAATAATTTATAATCACTCAGAGAAACTTCCATTTAAAAAAAAAAATTAGGAAAATGCTCAACTCCTGTAGCTTTAGGAGAATTAATTTTGAGAAGCACAACTGCCCAAAGCTGCAGCAGGACAAAACACACTGTCATGGAGATCTATGTGAAAAATCACATTTATTCAGCAATTATTTATAGAATTATAGGAATGGGTTGGAAAGATCTTAAAGATCACTGACTTTCAAGCTGTCCCCATGGGCAGGGACAGCTTCCACTGTCCCAGGCTGCTCCAGCCTGGCCTTGGGCACTGCCAGGGATCCAGGGGCAGCCACAGCTGCTCTGGGCACCTGTGCCAGCCCTGCCCACCCTCCCAGGGAACAATTCCTGCCCAAAATCCAACCTAAATTTCCCTCTTTGCATTTAAACCCAAAATCCATAAGTGGTTTAAATCCATTTAAGCTCCTCCTCAGTTTTAAACAGGATCAGGATTTAGTTGAGGGGGAAACTGCACTTGTCTTGGTGAGGTCTCTTTCTTTTCAGTGCATATTTCATGGATGAAATTTTCTTTTCTAAATGCTGAGGGTAAGACTTGGAAGAATTATATCAGGAATTGAGGGGTCTGGATCTCACATACAGGTGAAAGGATGGAGGATGGATCAGCAGCTCAAAACAAATCAGGGATTTGATGATGGGTTGGGTGTCATGAGAGGTTGGGAAAACAGTTGGGTGCCCCAGCTCCTCTTTTAATTGATGACAAAACCCTGATGGGAGCTGATTTTAAATTAAACCCTCCTGCAGCACTGTTATCCCTTCCCAGCCTGGGGATAAACACAAATGTGCTGCATTATCCTCAACAAAAAACACCTCTGGAAAAACTCCTGCTGCACTGGGGCCTCTTTTGTTGGAAGAGCTGAGGGTGCCACGTGTCCAGACATCCCAAAGAGCTGCAAAACTGAGCAATTTTTGTGGGAAGAGGCATTATCCCACATTTCACAGAAAGAGAACAATTTAAGGATTCACAAGAATTTAAGGGCATCACCTCAAGACCGAGCTGCAGCTTTCCACAAACACTCCGAGCTGGAAGTTTGCACCTTTGTCCAAGGATCAAAACTGGATGCAAAACTCATTGCAACAAAAAAATCCTCAGGAATTAACCCAGCTTCTCCTCTTGCACTGCCTCAGAAGGAGCTGAGCATTTGGAACATCATGATGTTAAGTGGCTGGAGCAGGGTTTATTATTATTTATCTTATTTAGAAAGATGAGATCTTTCTAAACCACCCTCACCCCTGAAAAAATACCAAAAAAACAAAACAAAAAATTTTCAAAATAAATTAAAAAAAAAATTTTAAAAAAGGAAATGGGGGAAGAAAAGGAGACAAAGGCAAAAGGAATGGAGGTGGAGGAGAGCTGAAAGGAAACATCCATTTCACAGAGCTCACAGCAGAGCATAAAGCAGAGCTGCAGAGAGGACGAAAAGCTGAAATGAAAAGTCATCAAAGCCTTTCCATGGCAGTGACCATCTCCCCCCGGGTCTCTTCCTCATCTCTGCCTTTCCCTGGGGAATGCAGGAGCTCACCCCAGCCTGCAGAGCTGTTGCAAGGGGGCTTTGGGGTTATTTTTAAGAGAGAGACACTGTGGCCCTTGTGACTCACTGTCTGGTAATGATGGAAGGATGTTGTTTGATCTGCACAGACACAGCAGCCAAATCAAATTGTGTTTTTTATAAAAAGGGATCCTGAGAGGGAATAAACTATTTCACAGAAAATGACAAGACAAAAAGAAGGTGGTTCACTGGAGCAGGGTCTCACACTGACACACAAGCACAGTGCCTGTGTAATAACCCCAGGTAATTACCTGATATTTTTATTTTAACCTCCCTTTTTTACCCTTTATGTCCTTGGCTTTCCAGGGCCCATTACAGAGCTGGTCCAAAGTAGTGACTGGACAGCAGAGGACACACAGGGACTGGGATAAATTGGGACAGCCTAAATAGAAAATAAACCAAATTAAGACCAATCTCTGAAACACTTCCTGCCCCTCCAGCTCCCTGTCCCCACGGGGCTTTTGTGAACTGTTTGTTCTCCTTCTCCTTCCCAGCTCTTCTCCTTGGATGGTTTTCCTGGGCAGCAATGGCAGTGGCAGAGCTGGAAGGGGAGCCAGGAGAGCCCCCAGGATGCTGCTGGCTCTGCAAATGCCAAGGCAGGACCCAGCACTGCTTGTTTGATAAACTCCAAGTGCAATTCCTGAATTAGAAGCAGTGTGGCCTCAAATGCAGCTCAGCCACAGCATGACTTGGAGCTTGATTTTCTAACAGAGGCATGAAGGAGCCACTCCAATGTCTGAGACCACAGCAGAAGCCCCCAAAGCTGAATCCAATTTGGGAGTTTTCACTTTTTTCACTCTTCTTCCCTTACATAAAGAAGCCAAGCAGAGCTGCCCTGGTTTCTGCTCCATACAAATGATATGGCCAGGGAGTGGGGATCACTTTGACAATGAATTAACATTTCTGGGTTGCTATTTCTGTCCCTTTGTTTGCCCAGACACAAAGGCTCAGCCCTCTGTAGCTCCCAGATCACATCATCAATGTTGCATGAGATCATGGCTGTGCTTTTGGACATGTCTTTTTATTATTTTTTCAACAGCTCTCTCTGAATTCCCCCAACTCAGCATTTTCCTTCCTCTTGCTCTCAGTTGATCAAACAATATCAGCTGGAGCCCAGGAGCTGTGCAGATACATTTTCCTTGTGTTTTTGATAAGGTGCTTTGCTCTGTGTGGTAATTTTGGGGAAGTGAATTGGAGTAGAGAGGAAGCACCTGACAAAGAAGAGGCAGCTGGAGCAGAGGTGGGCACAGGAGGAGCAGAAAGCACTAGAAAGAGGTGACAGGGACAGGAGGGACAAGTGGGACCCAGACTTCATGTGGCTTAGCTCATCACAATGTCCCCAGAGAGAGAAGCAGGTAAGGGATAACATCACCAGGCTGGGAATCCTGGAATGGTTCGGGTTGGAAGGGACCTGAAAGCTCACCCAGTGCCACCCCTGCCATGGCAGGGACACTTCCACTGTCCCCTGGTGCTCCAACCTGGCCTTGGGCACTGCCAGGGATCCACAGCTGCTCTGGGCACCCTGTGCCAGGGCCTGCCCACCCTCTCAGGGAAGGATTTCTTCCCAATATCCCATCTAAATCCACTTTCTGTCAGTTTAAAGCCATTCCCCCTCATCCTACTCTTACAAAAATGACACAGAATACAGAATATACAGGAATAAAGAATAAAAAACATCTCAAACTTTTAAAGAGAAATAATCTGTTCCAGGTAGCTCTGGAAAAGAGGCACAGGGATGCTGGCACAGCCTTGGGGACAAGCACGTTGTCCCTGGAGCCCACAGGGTCAGGAGAGGAGCTCTGAGCCTGGAGGGACCCGGGCTGGAGGATTTCTGCCTGTTCACCCCCAACCTCTGGAAACCATGGAACAAATGAGCATCCCAGAGATCCCAGACAGAGCTGGAGACTGTTTAGGATGGCCTCAGACTGCAGCAGAAGGCTCTCCCCGTGCTGACACTGCAGAGGTGCCAGGCAGCGAGCCAAAAGAATACTTAGGGTGCAGCAAAACCCAGGGAAACAGATTTTACAGACACAGACACTAATTCACTCAGTCAGAAACAAATCTCCAATTTCCTGATCTCTCCCCACAGCTGGAATTTTCAAGAGGAAGGAGGATCATAAAGCCTTGAAGGAGCAGAAATCTCCTCTCTCCATGCCAGCTCACATCCTCCCCATAGGACCATAAATACCATATCCCCCAAACAGGAAAACAGTAAATCAGGAGAGCTAATTAACAGTGTGCTTTACAAAGAGAGACTCCCTCAAGCCCACTTCTCTCATTAGCATCCCTGCCCTTTTTAACGAGCAGGGGAGGAGGACTGGCAGCACAAGGTGCCAGCACAGGGACAGGGACAGGGTGGCTGCCACCACCTGCTGGGACACACAGGCCCAGCCCAGCTGTCCCACAACAACAGGGATTGCCTATAAAAAGAGCTGACAGGATCTGAAACAACTGCTACCAATAACCTTCAGCTTTTCAGCTGACAGACATCTTCGGTTTGCTTTCATTCCTTTAATTGATATCTTATTAAATTCTCTATAAATAGAGTGAGCAAAGAGCATTGTGCTGGCAGCAAGATGACCAAAGGGGGGGAAGACAGGAATTCCAGAGGGAAATGAGGAATCTGCAGCTTTCCACAGACACCAGCCTGCCACGGGGACAGTGCTGCTACAGGACATCTTCTCTGGGTGATTTGGCACCAGTGCCAGCTCAGCTCTGTGCCCTCTGCTGCTGGGATGCCCAAAAATCCTTCAGAGAGCCCAGAGCAGTCCCACAGCGCTGTCTGAGGGAGGGTTTGGCCCCTGCTGCACATCCCACGTCACTGCTGGAAGGACTCCAGCTGACCTCGAGGCATGGGAGACACGAAACATCTGCACACAAAACATCTGCACCCAACACAGCACCCTCCAGCAAAATTCCCTCTTTCTCCTCGAAGAAAAAGGCAAGGCTGAGGTGTCCTGTGCTGTGCTGGTCACAGGAGGACGTGGGGAGGACACAGCCAGGAGCCATCCTGCTGGGCTGGCCTCTCCAAAATAACCAGCTCCTGATTCTCATGCCACCTTGTGTCACCACATCACCTCCCAAAAAATCTCATCATGCTCTGGACTGGCCACTCACAAGGAGCCAGCTGGATGCAGGGTAAGAGAGATCTCACTTCATTCACACCTTGTCTAAGACAATGGGGCTGATGTCTGAATTTAAGTGCACAAAGCTGCTCTATTCCCGTTTTTGAGGTGGGAAAGCCAAGCAGAGCAGGAATAAGTGATCCATCTAAGGCCACACTGGAAGCAGGACGCAGAAAAGGGACAGTCCTGGATCAGAGCATTGTCCTGGGTTACAATGCAGAGATGTGTGTTCATCTGTCAATGGGAGGGCGCTGATCCTGATCCCTGTGCAGATCTCTGCTGTCCATGGGCTGGTGTTAACCCAGCTGGGGCAGTGTTCTTTATCTTTCCATCCTTATCTCCAGGGGAGATATCTCCTGTCCATGGCCCAGCTATTAAAAACCAGGTTATCTTTTTTTATCTGCCCACAGCCCATCCTCCCTGCAGGAGATCTCTCCTGGCCATGGCCATGCAGTCCCAGGCCATGGCTGATCCAATTCCATCATCCCATGGGGAGATGCTCCAGCCAGGGGCAGGAGCCGAGCATTTCCTACCCGGATCCAAGCTGGGACTGGGAACACCAGAGCAGCCTTTTCCCACTGGATCCCAGAGGAAAACCAGAGCCTTGCACATCATCCCTGGGCCTGGGGAGGAAAACTGCCCCTTCTCCAGGAGCACTGCTGCAGCAGAGCCACATCTGTCACTGCAGGAGGATGGACACCATGGGATGGCACTGCCCCAACCCTGACTGACTGATGGGGCAGCTTGCATTCTCACTCTGCAGTGGTTTTATTTTGTATTATTGAATGCATTTCATTTTTTCTCTATTTTCCTATTAAATTGTATTACTGACTCGGAGTCTCTCACTGGTTTTGCTTTCAAACCAGTACAGCATCCTTCCTCTGCTCCCAAGCAGTGCAGGAGGTTCCTAAATCCTTGTTCCCAAACAGTGAGAACTGCAAGGACAGCCCGAGGGATGCTGTTCCCATTTGCTTTGAAAACCTGCCCAGGGGTTTGCTCACACTCTGATTCCTCGAGTGCAAGACTCTCCCAGAGGCTACTGCCAGAGCTTCCCTTCAGCTTCCCAACCTCTACAGGGTGTTAAGAACAAGAAGACAAATAAATAAACCAGGATTCTGCTTGACTTTATTTGAGCAACTTTTGTGCAGCAGCTGCCCTGCCCCGAGGGCTGCAGGCAGAGAAACCCCACTGGTATCATGTCCCAACAGCATTAATTACTTTCTCCCAGTAATTAATCACAAAGTTTATGATACTTCTCGAGAAAGCTGCCCATGAATAACCCCATAGGGCATGAGCTGACTGCAGGGCACTTTTATTTTCACTCCCCATTGTTAGGACCTTTTTCAGGTTAAGGAGAGGGCTGGGGTTTTACAGTCAGCCACTATCTGATAACCACATGGAAAACTTGAGAGCTTTTTCCCAAATCATGCACTGGGAAGCAGTTGCTGTAAATTAACATTTCCATTAAGGTTGCACTCCAAACTAAAAGTGGGAAATGAGCAACACTGTGCCAATTTGAGGTGGAGATGTGAGGCAGAGCAGGAAGCTGAGTAACCCCAGGACAAACACACAAGGCAAAGGATGCCCTAAAAGTGCACAAAACTAAGCAGTGTCCTTAAAAAAAAACACACAGTGATAGAATTGTGCTTAAAAAAATAAATTACGGACTATCCAGTGCCTCAACAAGTTTTGGAGAAGGTGAGCCCCTCTTGTGCCTTCATGAGGGTGGTGAGGGTGCCCAGAGCAGCTGTGGCTGCCCCTGGATCCCTGGAAGTGCCCAAGGCCAGGCTGGACATTGGGTTTGGAGCAGCCTGGGACAGTGGAAGGTGTCCCTGGTTGGACCCAGGTGATCTTTCAGGTCCCATCCTGCACCAGGCTCCACCTGGCAGCACACACTTGCACTGTCACTCCATCAAAGAAAGAAAAGCAGACAGGGATTGATTGCTGCGCCAAAAATCCCACTGGGAATTCTCTCTCCAAGCCAAACACAACAAGCAGAGCCCTCAGTGCTGTGCTCAGACTGCCCCTGGCCTCCTCCTGCTGCTCCTATATGATAAATTCCATAGTGTTGTGGTTTGTTATTTTGTTAGGAATGAAAATAAGCCTTGCCCAGCTCTCCAGGGCTCACAGTGCCACCTCCAAACAAACATTTCACTCTCTGGCAAGGAGCTGTGTTAGCACAGCTCCATGTGCTGGACTGTGCACAAGCTTTGAACACAGAGATTGTCTTTTAAACCATTCTCTTTGTGGGCTGCATCAAACCATCCCCCCCAGCAGCACTGAACAGGAGATGGGCACCACTTCAAGGGCATCCACATCTAAAAACACACAAAATTCCTTGGATTGCCTTGGTGCCTCATGGAGGAAAAAATAAAAACAAACAACAAAAAAAGGTGAATGAAATTTTAAAAATAAAGCAGGAGAAAAGCTTTTATCCAAGGATTTTCTTCCACATACAGCCTACTGTCTTAATGATCCCTAGGCTGTTTTGCATCCATGCAAACACTCCTTGAGCTCCAGAGCACGGAGAGAAGTCAGATTTCACTCTGTGCCTGTGGGCATTAATTCAGGTTATCTCAACCCTCTTTTTGCTCCACCCACATCCATCACACTCCTTACCTCCTGCACAGACAGGGATGTGCTCTTCCACATCACTTATCTGCCAATTTCCATTTTCAATCAGATGTCTCCCAGCATTCCCAAACTGTTACCCTGGGTTTCTTTGCCTGACACGTTGTAAAAATAACCCAGACTGCAAAGCTTAGTTGATGTTTACAGGAGCCTGTGGAAACTTCCAGCTCACAGTAATTAACTTCCAATCAAATTTTATGCTACATTAAATAAAAAAATAGAGGGCAGTTTGGGGAAATGCTCCAAAATCCACTGGTGGGAGACAGTGCCCTCTGGGAACAAATTAGTGACATCTATTAATGGGAGGATCCTGGGGGATTAGGTGAACTAACAAAAGTAATAATAATTAACATTAGTCACATGAAGCATAATTGACTTGCAAGCACTTCTGACATTATTTTTCTAATAAAGATGCTGGAAAATCATCTGAGTTGGCTGGAGAGTTTATCAGCACAGGCAGCAGGATTAGCAGAGCACAGGGTGTGAATCACCCCGAGGAAGTGAGGATCCACTCATCCTTCCCAGCAGAGGAAAGGAAATTTTCAGCACTCAGTTCCCTGCTGCTCTTTCATCCCTCCCCAGCTCAGCCTGGGCAGGGGGACCCTGGGGGAACCCTTGGGGGATCTGAGCACGGAGCTGCCTGCAGGAATTGTCCTTTTTAGAGCTCCACACTCATTAACTTGTGCCTGTGGAAGAGCTATCCCTCCCTTAACCCTAAACCCTGCTTTGGGTTGGGTTTATCCTGCTTTAAAGTGATGTTTACCTCTGAGAAAAGCTTCACTTTGTGAAGCTGGACACAACTCCGAGCTGACTGCTCTGGAATCCAAAGCTCTTCCTCTGGGTTAAGTGCCTTTTCCACAAAACCTTTCTGCAAATAGCAACTTGCTGCATGATTTTGCAAGGTGATTTGTCAAGCCCTGAAATGGTCTAATATTGCTCCTCACTGGAAAAGGAACAAAAACCATTCCTTTCTGTCCACTAAAGCCACGGGCTCCATCAGAACCAATTTCTAAACAAAGCAAACTTCACTTTTGGAGCAGTTTTTCCCAAGTTTGAACACACCACTGTCCCACCGTCCCTGCCTGCTGTCACCTCCAGGATGTCTGTCCCTGCTGACTTCTCCAAAACACATCCACTGGTGTCCACAGAGCCTCAGCAGCCCCCACTCACTCATTTATTAGAGTGTCCCTTTATCCGATGGGGCATTAGGACTGATATTTTTAACTCCTCCATGCCCAGCTGCTGCCTGAAAAACCACACAGAAACACAGAATGGTTTGGGCTGGGAGGGACCTTAAAGATCATCGAGTTCCAAACCCCCAGCCACGGGCAGGGACACCTCCCACTGTCCCAGGCTGGACAATTCCAGGGATCCAGGGGCATTCCCATCTCCACAGAGAACAGATTTTCCCCAATATCCAATCCAAACCCCCTCTCAGCTGGAAGCCATTCCCCTTGTCCTGTCACTTTTTATAAAGACTCCCTCTCCATCTTTCCCTCCAGGTATCCTGCACCACCCTGGTGCCCTTGCCAGCCCAAAAGCAGCCGGGGTGAGCCCTGCTGGGTGCTCTGTGCCTGCTGCCACCACAGGTGACCTCAGCAAGGGCTGCCACTGCCATCAGCAGCATCCTGGCTCTGTCCCCAGTGAGCAGCAGCAGCTGCAATAACTGCAATAATAATAATAATAATAATAATAATAATAATAATAATAATAATAATAGCTGCAATAGCGAGGATGACTTTGATCCTCATCTGACCCTCCCTGAGGAACAATGCAGCCTTTCAGCACTCACACTTCATTGGGAATTAATGTCCCCAGCGTGCCACGGTGTCACACACCCTGTCCCCTGCCTGGCTGATGGCCTTGGTGTCACATCCCAGCTCCAAACCCTCATCAGCTCCTCCCCAGAGGGTTTGGGGAGGACATTCCCACCCAGCCGTGCCTCTCTGCCCCTCTCCAGCCTCAGGGACTGGGAGGTTTGGGCTCTCCAGTCACTGCCAAAATCCTGTTCGTGCTGTCCCAGAGAGCCTGTGGGACACAAGTTTGTTATGGAGAAGCCAGATCACATTTTTCCACCCTGAATATTCTCCTGTTGGTGCTCTCCTCTCCCTCCTGTCCCTTCCTCTGTGCCAGCCAAGCTGGCACAAACACCACGGGGTTTTCTTCCCCCCTCGAGCAGAAGTTTTATTGCTTTTGTTGGTAGGAGATGCAGGTCAGGCCCTGGCAAGGCACAGAAATGCTGAGCTGACAGTGAGCATCTGCAGCCAGCATTCATCCAGGAGGTGGGAAAGGCACATCCAGCAAGAAAACAAAAACTCCCTTTCTAATTGCCTTGTGCTAACACCAGAACGTGCATTTCCCAGGATTTCCAAGAGGTGGGAGAGTGCCTGGGCTGCTCAGCACCTCCTGTTTATGGGCTGAGAGGGGAGCAGGGACAGAATTCCTTGTTCCACATCAAGAGGGACATTGGGGTGGCAGTGGAACCACACTCGTCCTGTCCTCTCCTGCCTGTGACATCCCCTGTGGCTGGAGCATCCTCTGGGATTTCCACTGGCCTCTTGCCACTTCTCCTTCCCCACCCCACGTTCCCAAGCACCCCCAGGGATGGATCTCGTGCCATTTTTGGGGACAAGGCTCATAAAAGCTGCCTCACACGCCCAGAAGGTTCATACACCAGATGCCTCACACCATCCAGAGAGGCTGCAGTGATCCAGCTCCCGTGGGTGATCCTTTCCCCAAGGCAACATCTGGAGCCACAGCTGGCCTGCTCCCTCCTGATGGAGGTCTGGAAGTATTTAACACCAAAAAACTCAGCTCTTGTGCACCCTACCCTTTTTCCAGGGAATTCACAACAAGGATATTTGAAGTAGCAAGTCCAGAGGAACTGCTGACTGTTACTAACTCTCCACTTAATTTTTTTTTTCCTTCTAAGGTCTCATTTTACAGTCAACTGTTGTTTTCCTCGTGGTGGATAAATGATCTGTTGACATCCTCAAGGCAGAGAAAGTTCCCAGTGGGCAGCTCTTCCTTAGAGACTGCAACAAAACCAACCTGACATGGCATATTTAATATTTGTAAGGTTGGAAAGAAGTGTGAAGAAAACAAGCAACACTAAAAAATGCAGTAATTTTCAGGCTTCATAACAAAGCAGAGCAGTAGGCAAGTCACCCAACAACCTTTAGGCTACAGCCATATATTTTTAATGACAATGCTCAAATAAATTTTTTATCAGTGTTGTCTTAGTGTAATCATCAGATTACAGAGCCTGCTGGAGAGCAGAGGCAGGAGGAGCTGGAGGAGATCCCAGCTGCCCAGGGCTGAGGGATGTCCCTGCTGGGTGTGGTTTCCAAGCCCTGGGAGTGCCTGCAAGGCTCCCAAATTCCCAGGGATGTTTTTCCCAGGGATGGTGATGCCTGAAGTTTTAGATTTCAAATTTCCCAGACTCTGCACTGCATTAGGACAGAACTCTGAGCTCCATAGAAAGTGTTCCAGGTTCTCCTCCCAGCTCAGCACACAAAACAATCCTTTTGCAGCCCCAGAACCAAGGACAGCTGCAGCTCCAGCCCCAAAAAGTGCAAACAGCAGCGAATGGAGGAGAGAATCTGGGAGGGTGGGACTGCAGAGCCTGGAGCTGGGACTGGACAGTGAACCCCAATGTGGAAATGGAGCCAAACTGATAAAAGTGTGAAAACTCCTGACTTGGGGTCCAGCTTGGGTGTAGCCACATCCAGGCTCTTGCACTGCCCAAGGGGAATCCTTGGAAGGATTTTAATAAATCCCTGCTTTATTCCTTTAACTCTGCCCAGCCTCTGCTCCAGGGAGCCTCTCCAGCATCCCTGGCAGTGCTGACCACACGGGATTTGTGTCACTCCCCAGCTCCATCCACGAGCAGGGAGCACAAAGCTGAGCATGGGAAGGTCATTACACCTGGGAGAGACCCCTGCCAAAAATTATGGGATATCTGGGCTGCCTTCCTTCCTGCTGTTCACAGGATTCCCAGGACACAGATTCCCCCATGGCCCCACCAGGGACCCCAAACTCCCCTGCCCCTCTGAGCCACACACACTGGCAGGGTGAGTGTCCCCAAAGCCACCCAGGGCGATGTCACTTGAGATGTCCACTTCCTGCCTCCCCATCTTCATTATTTACAGGCACTGACAAATTTTCTTCTTTGTGGAGCTGGGCCAAAAGCAGCAGACGACTGCTCCTTCCCCTGCTGAGGGCCCAGAGCCCAGCACACAGGGAAGGCATTACAGCTATGTAACCTGGGGTCACATTTCACCCCGAACTCAATTACCAAGGGTTAAAAATGGAACAAGGCTTTACTTTCCCATAGGAAAGTTGCTCTCTGTTGCTCAGTGCCTCCTGACACTTGCACACACAGCAGCATCCTCCTCAGCTCTGCTTCAGAGGGAATTTCTGCCTGCTGGCAGCTCCTCTCCAGGCCACCACATCCTGCTCACACTGAGCATCCCTGGGGGAGCCTTCACACCCCAGTACCAAGCCCAGCCTGAGCATCCCAGTCCTCCCGTGCAAAACCCCCTCCCACACAAACAGGCTCCATGCAGGAGATGGAGATGATTCCTGCTGGGAAAGAGGATTCGGGAAAAATGCATCCCAGAAGGTGGCAAGAGGCAGAGCCAGAGCTCCACTGCAGACTGCTGCTGGCATCCCAGCAGTGGGGATGGGAAAATCAGGTGGGGACGTCAAAATCAATCAGGTGGAGTGGTCAAAATCAATCAGGTGGGGGATGTCAAAATCAATCAGGTGGGGGATGTGAATATCAATCAGGTGGAGATATCAAAATCAATCAGGTGGGGATGTCAAAATCCCCCCCCTTGGGGCACTGCCAGCACTGTCACCAAGCTGCCCTCAGCCCTGGAGCAGACGTGGCCATGCAAGGTTTGTGTCCCACATGCGCAGCAGCACAAGGAAGCACAAACACATCGGGTTTTCTGTGCACAGCTCTGCTCGTTTACCCCCCACTGCTGCTCCTGCTGCATCAGCCAGGGCTCCCCTAAAAGCTTCAGGTGACGTGATGTGAATGGGAGAAAAACAAGGGAGGTGTTTCAGCAGCACAGCCCTTGGGAGGAGAGTGAGCAAACGCAGCAGCCCCGGACTGGGAGGGTTTGGGAGGGTTCCCAGCTGGGCTGGGGGACTCTGGGTCTGCTCCTGCACAAAGCCTGGGCAGGAAAAATTATCTGCTAGGAGAAGGAAGAGCCCAAGCCACGCTGATGAATCTCGTTTAGAGACCCTGCTGCTGTGTTTGCCAGTCCTGTTCTGCTCCTGCAGCTGCACCCCATGCCCATCACTCCCTCACACTGCCCTACAGCACAGCTGGATGCTTTGAGAGTGTCCTGCAGGCCAGGGCTGGGACAGTCCCTGCCTGCAGAGGTGCTGGGACACCCTCATTGTCACCTGAACACCCCACAGAGGAAAGAAGGGGCAGCACAGGGCTGTCCTGGGCAGGGGTTTGGTGTCCAGGTCTCACTCACTGCAGGGATCAGGTTGCCAAGAGCTTCCATTGGGGTCACATCTCCAAAAAGAGCTCAGCACTCAGCACAGGAGGGGTGTCAGCAAAGCTGGTCCCCAGGGTGCAAACCCCAGCACCCAGAACACTCCAGAAAAACACAGCCAGCCCTGTCTATTCTCTCTCCCACACACTCTGCAGCACATATCACTTCCACCACAGCAAGGGGAGAGATACACATCAATGATCCTCTTTCATTTCTCTTGCTGAAAGCTGCTGGCTGCAGGATCTGGCAGCCAGGGAGCTGTGGCACAGCTCACAGAGCTGCTCCAAAGGGAAGCATCAACTCCACACACAGCCCCAGCCCTGCCCTCTGCCCTGTAGCAGACCAGCCTCATTTCTATAGCTCATTAAAGAGGGATAAAATAACCTTTAAAGGTTGCTTTCATGTGAAACAAGTCTAAAACCAAACAATGACTTGGCAAAGAGTGAATTGGATTTTTAAAAGTGATGCATTTTACTGGAAATCTTATTTCTTTCCCTTTTTTTTTTCTTTCCCTTTTTTTCTCCTTTTGAGCCTGATGGTGGATTATTTTTCCTTGACACAATCCCGCCTCCGCTGTGATAGATGACGGCACATTTAGCAGTGTTCAGCCAAAACTTTTTATCTCCATATGGAAGATGGATGGACGAGGACTCTGAAGCCCTCATCAATTCCTTCAAGAACAAACAAGGATCCAGCCCAAACCCCCTCCCAGGTTTGTTTAAAACACACGGAGCACAGGGCAGATCCTGTAAAGCTCCATCCATCTGGCACCATTTTTCAGTGTTTGTGAAGCCAAAGGCAACGTGCACTGCTGGAGACCTCCAGCCACCTCCCTGGAAAACACGAGGAGCTGCAGCTTGGATGGGATTTGTGCTGGGGGCCAGCACTGCCTGCACCCTCCTGTGCCTGTGTGGGGCTGAGGAGATGCTCCCAGCTCTCTGAGCAGAGATCACACACAGCTCCTTGAGGGCAGAGGCTGGAAAAGCCAGAGAAAAATGCAAGGGGCTTTTGGAAAAAAAAAATAATAATAATAATACCAGGCACAGCATCACTGCAGCCAATCCTTTGTAGGAATGGACAGGACAGGAGAGCCAGCCTGGATGAGCAAAGCAGAGCAGGAGATAATCATGGAATGGTTTGGGTTGGAAGGGACCTTAAAGATCAGCTGCTTCCACCCCCTGCCATGGCAGGGACATTTTCACAAGCCAGGAAATGAGGCCCTGGAGCAGCTCTGGGATTTGCAGGGTGCTCCCAGCGTGGGTGACTTCCCTGCACCACCCCTGGGCACATTTGCTGAGGTGAGGGAGCAGCAGGTGATGCTCAGGACTCCAGGTGAGTCAAGGAAAATGGGAAATCCATCAGCATCACAGCTCCTTTGCTGTCTACTTCTCACAAGAGATGGGCCACAAGCCTTTAAACATCAACCCTGAGCCACATCCCACAGGACCTGCTCCCAAATCCCTGACCTCTCTCACTGTTCCCCTTCCCACCTGAACCAACAAGTGCAAAGAGCAGAGCTTTGGGGTGAGTTTTCCTGCAAGGTGTTAGCAGAATTCCAGAGAAAATCTGCTGGGAGAGCAAAAACCAGGAGCAGGTAGGGCAGAAATGCCAGCACAGGGTGGACACAGAGGTGCAGGGACTGAGGGTTGTCCATCTGTAAGGAAAACATCTTGGCACGGGGTGCAGCAGCAACAGCCATCACACAAAACAACACATGCACCACAGCACTCCCACACCTCATTAATTATGGCTGGGGCTCCCAGCACAATGAGCCAGAAAAGTTACCTAACCAGCAATAAAAACTTCTCTGGCCCCATCTCTGGTACAAAAGCCAACACTCCTCATCTCATAAAATACAAAAAAAAAAGCCCCCAGATGTTTATAAAACTCTGTTGGGCAGCTCAGTGCAAATGATGTTTACCTCTGAGCATCCAGCTGACAGGAGCTCTGCAGATGCTGTCCTGTGGCAGCAGGATGATCCTCCCCAGCATCAGAGCAGGGCCCTCAAGCCACCACCACCTCCTGTCACTCCAGCCCACTGACCACAGCTGCTCTCCAGCAAGCAGGAAGCAGTTTAGATTAGCTTTAGATGGGATTTTGGGAAGGGATTGCTCCCTGGGAGGGTGGGGACACAGGGTGCCCAGAGAAGCTGTGGCTGCTCCACCCCTGGCAGTATCCAAGGGCAAGCTGGACACTGGGGCTTGGAGCAGCCTGGGAGAGTGGAAGATGTGGAATTTAACTGGGAGGGGCTGGACTTTAACTGGTCTTTAAGGCCCTTCCCAACCCAAATAATTCCATCCACTCTAATTCCACTTGATGGATGATGGATGGATGGAGGGATGGATGGATGGATGGATGATGGATGGATGATGGAAGGATGGATGATGGATGGATGATGGAAGGATGGATGATGGATGGATGATGGAAGGATGGATGATGGATGGATGATGGAAGGATGGATGATGGATGGATGATGGAAGGATGGATGATGGATGGATGATGGAAGGATGGATGATGGATGGATGATGGAAGGATGGATGATGGATGGATGATGGAAGGATGGATGATGGATGGATGATGGAAGGATGGATGATGGATGGATGATGGAAGGATGGATGATGGATGGATGATGGAAGGATGGATGATGGATGGATGATGGAAGGATGGATGATGGATGGATGATGGAAGGATGGATGATGGATGGATGATGGAAGGATGGATGATGGATGGATGATGGAAGGATGGATGATGGATGGATGGATACACAGGTCAGTAGAACATGCTGCCCACATCCACAGGGACACCATGGTGAGGTTTTGGCACCCTCAGGGCTCCTGCTGCCCCCAGGCACGCTGCTGAAGGCTGGGGTGCCCTGCAGGGCTGCTCTGAGCTCAGCTGAGGCTCACACAGAGGAGTTTTAGGGGATCTCCCAGTGACAAACACCCTGCAGCTCAGTGGCAGGGACCAGGCCAAGTAAACACAGAGTGTATTTATTGCTCTAGGAAATGCTTTCATTTCTCCCCCTCCTCCTCCATGCTCAATTCAGGAGGGCAGCAGCGAGCTCCAGAACGCTCCCTGCACACAGTGCTGTTAACCATGGGAAGTGAGCACGCTGCTAGCTTGGACAGATCATTATCCCTTCATGCACGGGGCTGGGGAAGGGGGTGGCAGGCTATAATGACGCTAATTAAGTCCTTAAGTGTCTTGGTAAAAAGCAGGTAAGGCTTCAGCAGAAGGCAGAATATTCCATTAGGGCAGGCTTCACCGTAGACACAATGCTGCATAATGGGATCCTGTAATTATGCCTGCACTGCAGAGACTTTTAAAAAAAGGAACCCTGTTTTACATTCTCAAATGCAAACAGCATGAAATGATGTTGCTTAGAAACCTTTACACTCCTACAGTGTGTGCAAAAAAGTTATTCCAGACATCTGTATTTAAAATAAAATTTAAAAACAATCCTACTGCACACACTCACATGGATCTTGGCTTCACGTTGAGTGATGAAGCCTATGAAATGTCAGAGGAAATTTAAATTAAAGGGAAAAAAACCGACACACGCATTTAAAAAACTTGAGCAGCTTGTTAAGTCATTTCAGGTTATGTCTGGTACTGTTCCTCCTCACCCCTTCACACGGAGCTGCATCTCCCTGCACTGACGGTGCCATTTGTACCAATCCAGCCTGAGAGGCTCATAATTACTGCCCGAGTCATGCTGACCTCAAATACCTGGAAAATATTTTCTTTTCTGGAGAAGCCACCCCGAGTTTCACTCCAGAACAGGCACACACAGAGCAGAGCACTGTCCAGGTGCTGCAGCCACAGGAAAACCCCTCCAGCACAGAAAATGTGACAATTCCATGGACAAAGCACAGGGCACAGACACAGAACCCCACTGCTGCTGCCTGCTTGTGCAGGGACCCCAAAATTTCCAGGGTGACACAGCCAGATCATAAACAGCATTTTGCCAAGCATCATCCTGCTCCAGGCATCACATCCCACAGGGATGGCAGGGCCCAGCAGGGAAAGCTCTGCCTCAACCCCAGCAGGCAGGAGGGGATGGGAATTGGAATTCCTGAACCCAGCAGAGCAGGAGGGGATGGGAATGGGAATTCCTGAACCCAGCAGAGCAGGAGGGGATGGGAATGGGAATTCCTGCATCCAGCAGAGCAGGAGGGGATGGGGATGGGGATGGGGATGGGGATGGGGATGGGAATTGCTGCACCCAGCAGAGCAGGAGGGGATGGGGATGGGGATTGCTGCACCCAGCAGAGCAGGAGGGATTGTCAGTTCTGCTCCATGAATCCCAACCCCAGCCAGGGCTGCCACTGCCTCTCCACACTCTCTTCTCCTCCTTCTCCTCTCCAAAATGTCACCCCTCTGTGCCTGGCAGCAGAAGCAGCAGGCATGGCTGATGGATGTGTCACAGCTGCCACCACGCTGGCACAGCATGGCACAAAGGCCAGTGCCAGGGATGTGACAGACCTGACACAGAGCCACGTGTCCCTGCCAGCTGTGCCTGGCACCATGCATGGCACTGAGCTGATGCCCTCTCCCCCTCCCAAACCCCACAGGTTTGCAGTCACTTTTTGTCACTCCCCACTGGCAGAGGGGTGTGGGCACAAGAGATGAAGCCTGTGTTCCCTCTTCAGCAGAGAGAGGTGGATAACCCAAGGGATGAGCAAAAGTGGAAATTCCTACAGGGAAAGTCTTTGCTGATGGGAGATGGGAAGCAGCAGCTGTGCCTCTGGTGCAGTGGCCAGGTTCAAGATGGTCTGAACCATGCCAGGGGAGGGTCAGGTTGGATTTTGGGAAAGGTTCTTCCCCCAGAGGGTGCTGGACACTGCCCAGACTCCCCAGGGAATACCAGAGCTCCAGGAGAGCTTGGACACCACTCCAAGGATGCCGAGGGTGGGATTTCTGGGGGGGCTGTGCAGGGACAAGAGTTGGATCCTTGTGGGTCTATTCCAACTCAGAAGATTCTATAATTCTATGAACTTAACATGAAGCAACTTTTTTCAACCCTGCTCTCTGAAGAATTTTCCAAGATTCCCTCAGTCCTCAAGACCACAGTGACCAGAACACATTTGTCTTCAAATCACCCTTCAGAAACATCACTTTTCCCTCTGTCCACCACAAAGAACCTCCTCGCAAGAGCAGATTAACTGCTATGACATTATAAATGGCAGAGAAAGCACCTTCTCTGCACACAATTCTCTGCTGTCACTGGGGAGGTCCATAGGCAGCATCCCTGGGAATTCCAGCTCACACTCTTGGCTCCTGCAGGTGTTTCAGCTCCAGCCAGGGAGCTCTAAGTGCTGGTGCAGGTATCTACAAGCTGCTTCACCCACAGGTGCCAAGGATCCAAAGCTGGAGCCTCGCTCCCCAAATTCCTTTGCACTGCTCTGGGGCAGGAAGTGTTGCTCACACCTGGATGCAACAACTCAGTGGAGCACCAAGATGCTTTAAAGCCTTCGAGTAAAACAGGCATGAAAAGTGTGATCAAATGTGAGAATCTGTACATCATCCAGGAGACAGAGGCTGGGCAGCTCCTGAAGGCAGATTCCACACCTCACCCCACTCTGGTCCAACTGGAGCCAGCTGCAGGAACACATCCTTCCTGGGGAATGTGCTCAGAGCAGGACAGCCTCCCCTGCCAGCTGCTCCCCTCCTGCTGGGGCAGGAGACAACCTCTGCACAGGCACATTCTTCTCCTGTCTTTGATTGCTGCTAAAAATAATCGATAGGAGCAGCAGGGCTCAGCCTGTTCTCACCATTGCTCACTGCAGGGTGAGTCCAGATCAGACTGAATGCAGCTCCATGTGCAGGGCTCCCTGCTCTCCTGGTGTGTGGGAGACAGGCAGGGGCTCAGAGACACTCAGTGCTAAAGGGCAGGACAGGGCACATGGAGAGAATGCACTGATGGAGCCTCAAACGAGAGGGAGAGAGCAGGGATGGAAAATGGAGATAAGGAGCTGGGTGTCCCCATGTGATAAGCTGGAAATCCTGTGAGCTTTGAAATAATGAGAGGATATTCAACCCATTAAATCCATTCAACATCAGTCATCTCCATCCTGGTATCTGCAGTCACCTCAAAACTCAGTGTGTGCTCCCCAGACTTTCTGCTCATCATCAAAGTCCAAGTGCAAACCACAGCAGCTACAAAGTTATTTTTCCTAATCCCTCTATGGTGAGACCAAACAGTTCAAGGACAAGCCCAAAACCTGAAAGGTAACACTGCCAAATAAAACATCCTGGCAACTCCTGCCCATGGCTCCAGAGCAAAGCTCAGAGCAGCAAGGAGATCCCGTTCCTCCATGCACTTCTAATTTGAGGGGCCAGAGCACATCTGATTTCTTATGGATAACTCAGCAAAGTACAGGTTCCATCTGGCTGCCCTCTGCATGGATGATGGATATTTTACAGGGGGTGAACAGCCAAGAGAAATAAAGCAAAAGCCTAAAATTACTCTTAGAGATGGGAAATCAGACAAGCAGCACCTGCAGAGCCCATGGAATCTCTTCACCTCCTGCCCCAAGAAGCCAGGACTGTAAAACCTTTGAAGCTATTTCTGCTGTGCCTTTTAAAAAAAGAAAAAAAAAACAGTTCTAAAGGCTTGATTCACCATCCATAGCAATGCAAAACATTCCCAGAAAGAGTTAAACACAGGAAACCTGTTGATTAATTTACAGGCAACAAGCTGCACTAGTGAAGCCCCAGGGACCTTAATCAAGCTGTTTGCTGGTTGCCAGCCCAAAGCAGGAAGATGGGCAGAGCTGTCAGGATGGATTAGTGTTTGCCCACTGGCAACACTGCTCCTGAATGGGAGAAACAGGGGGAGGAACACACACACACACCGAGGTCTTTGCCAGCCTGAACCATTCCATGATTCTCTGGAGGGGAAATGATGTGTCTGGAGCTGGCTGGATGGCTCTGGAGCTCCCAACCTACCCAGGGCATAGGTTTGTGTCTTGGGTTTTACCCCCATTGGTTGCAATTCCTTCTGAAAAGCAGCCATTTCTTCCTTTTTTTTTTTTTTATTCTTTTTGAAAAGATCCCATCCTTTTCCATTCAATAAATTTTCCTGCCCCCCTTCTCCTCCTATTCCAGGAGAGCTGATTGAAGTAAAGTTGTTTATAACAGACCCAATTTTGAAGGGTTTGGGTGACACACATTGGGGCCAGGATGTTTTGCAAACTCAGCTGAAGCTGAAAAGGGACAATTTCCTTTCTTTGTGACAACAAGGCTTGGCTCAGGCACCTTTTTCTCCCTGAACCATTTACAGTTCTGACCATGGGGTTAATGCAGCAGAATCCAAACAAACCCTCTGCCTTCCCATCCTTTAACCAGCAGCAAGTGGAATCAGTGCTGGAAGAAGTCAGAATTACAGATCTGAACTCTGGTTATCTGCAGGAAAACTTTTCACCCTTCAAGTAACTAAATTTGACTTAATCTGGCAATCCTTTTCCTGTGAGCTGCCAGGGAGCCCCTGCCTTGGGGTTCCAGTTTAACAGGCTGCTGTGTGGCCAAGAGGATGTGGAGAGCTTGTAAAACACCTGACTCCAACAGGAACCAGCAGAAAAGGCCAAAAGATTGATTTTTATTTTGCTAAAGCTTAACAGGCCAAAACAAAGGAGCAGAGAATTGCTCAGCTGTGAGTCGTGCTCACATCAGGTATGTTTGAACAAGGCCATTTCCCCCAGCAGCTTTCTGCTGTTCCAGCCAGCAGGAATGAAATATCCCATGGGAATTCCTGCAGCTGAGTGCCACAGATCCGCTCAGAGCAGCTTTGATCATTTACACCAGGCAAAGATCACCTCCTCCTGCATTTACAGCTCCCCTGAACATCACAGGGGACACCAGCTGCATGTTGACACCTCAAGACTTGCACCCAGGAAGGGATGAAGGGGATGGTGAGCACTGAGAAAATGCAAATGCAGCTGAGGATTAGCAAAAGCAATTATGCAAAACAAGTCGTGGAAATAATGATTCACCAGGAGCTGGATCAGATGTGGAGCCCAGTCCTGCACTCAGTGGATTTGGTGATGGCAGGGAAGATTCCAGGCCTACAGAAGTGATTTTTAAAGCTATTTAAATGCACAGAAGGCCCAGTGAGACTTTTGTCTACACAAATTTTGTCTACTACAATTTTGTCTGCCCTGCTGGCTTTCAGACAGACTTTGGAAAATATCTGTGGCATCCTTCTCACCCCTTTCTTTGAGTCAAGAAGAAACTGCAAAACATAGATGGCAGAGGGGAAGGGCCGTGTGAAAGTTTGAGCTGAGTGAGTGGCTCAGTCCCTCTGAACCATGAATATATCAGCACACAGTGTTTCCTGGCAGATCTCAGAGCACTTCACTGACAGTGTCAGGGTATCCCTGTGAATAGCTGGAAATGTGAAGAACAGAAATGCACAACTTTGCTCGAGGTAAAGAGCTCTTCTCACTGGATCCTCTCAGTCACTCCCTCCTCTTCCTGCTGAGGGAACACCCCAGGCATTGCCCCAAGCACAGCCAAAATCCACAACAGCTCCAGCTCTGGGATTTTCTCTGGGCAGAGACACCAGCACCAGACCTGGAGAGACCCCAATAACCAGGAACACCCTCTGATGAGACAATATTTCCATTTCCCCCTCTGGGAACAGACCTGGAGCTGGAAAAAGGCTGGCACAGAACCCTGACAAGGGTGAGGACCATCAGACCTGGGTTGGTTCTTGTCACACGAACCGAGCAGAACGACCTGGCTCCGTTCATGTCAGCTCCCCATCTGCAAAGCCTCCGGTTCAAACATTACAATTACAGAATGAAGTCAAAGTGTCAAGTGAGTCACTACCATAAAGATGAAATAAGAAGGCTCAGCTCAGATCCCTCCATCCCACTCCAGGCTCAGCAGCCAAGACTTTCCCCCATCAGCTGCAAACTTCCTGCCTTGCCAGTGAAATCACAAGCAAAAAGCCAACAGAGCTTTTTTCTGGTGTTTTTTTTCCCCCTCAGTGTTCAAAGCCTGTGCAGCAGTTGGATTCCCACAGGCTGTAATTTCAGCACCCCTCAGACATCCCAAATCCCTGCCAGGAGCCCATTAACACCACACTGACACACAGCACCTGCCTGGGCCAGCCCTGCCAGAACCTTCCTGGGCTGGGAATTATTCCAGGTCCCCTGCCCTGAGTTGGGAGAGCTGCTGAGCAGGGCTTGGGCACCTGGACTCAGGTTTTTGAGGTGCTGGAAACATGGGCCCAAACAGCACAGGAGGATTTTCTGTCACAGAGACTGATGAGGTTACACTGATGAACAAACTGCACCCAAAATTTGGAACTCCCTCACCACCTTCTCTTCCCTTTGACAGAGCTGAGGGTCTCAGCCAGCTTCTAATCCATGTTTGCACTCCCCTGGGGGCACAGCTGCCAGGGAGAACCTCTGGGAAGAAAAGAAAAACATCCTTGAGGGGATTCAAGGCTCTCCAAGAAGCACAAGAACGGGCCCTGAGCAGGTTCAGTGTCAGAGCCAACACCCCAGTCCAGCCAGAGCAGGGTCCCACACGGGTTCTGGCTGCTGGCAAAAAGCAAACTTTGCCCCTGGGCTGCCCCAGTCCCCTCCTGTGGTCACTTTATTTGCTGGTCCCCAAGGCTGGGAGATGTTGGATCCCAGAAATCTGGAATTTTGGAGCTTTCTGTGCTCCCAGGCACAGCCCCCCTGGCAAACACTGCTCTGGAGCTGGAACCTTGGAGAAGGCTTGGGAATGTGAATAATGAGTGAGAAATCACCAATGTGCAGTGGGTGAGATGTGTGTGTGCACTGGGATGGGTTTGGAATTTGAGGTTTTTACAGAATAGTGGTGGAGATGGGACAGGATGCAGAATTTGGGGTGGTGTCTTTTTCTTTGTTGATCTTCACAGAACTCAGGTGTCACCTTTGGTTGGCCAAATGTCACTCTAAGGGAATCTATTATTGGGTTAAAAGGATAAATAATGTAGGTGTTAAACTTTTATTGGTTTGTTTAGCTTTAAAAGGCCTTGAAGCAGCCTCAGCTGGGGCCGTTTTTCCACTTCTAGCAAGGAGCTGGAGGTGCTGTTGTACTTTCTATAATTTCTGATAAGATGTAATGAACATCCAAGTGTGAACACAAGAATCTCCTCAATCGTGGTTCTGTTAATCATGAAAACAAACGAGACTGATGACAAAGCACTAATTAGTGGTGCAGAGCCCAGCACACAGCCCACAGGAGGAGGCCATGGGAAAGGCAGAACCACTGACCCCACCCCAGCTCCATCTCTGCTCCATGGTCCCAAAAACCCAGGAATGAATCAATGGCAACAACTGGAATGCAATGTCCCAGCAAAAAGGCAGAATACAGACAGCACAGGAATCATAAATATGATAAAGATGATTCAGGGAAGACAAAAATCAGCAGGGAAAGGGGTGAAGGAAACTCAGTGTTCAGAACTCAGACCACACCAAAAAAGTAAATAGACAAAATACTCATATTTTTTTTCTTCACTTACTGTAGCAGAAAAGTGATGTGAAAATAAAGAATATAATCTTCCTGAAGCCACTGGAGCATGACTGTAAATTACAGCTGCCAAACAGCTGAAAACAAAATCAAACCTGGAGATCAATTACAGGAGAATTTCAGATGACTCTGTGGGTCACCTCGATCTCCAGCAGTTACAGAAGGGAAAAAGTGCAGAGGAACTGAATTATTTATGTCAGTCAAGCTTATCTGTCAGAGGAATACACCTTTCCTGCCACAGCACATTTCTGGGATTAATGATCAGGCACTATCTGGAGCTGGGCAGAAGAAGAAAAACCAAAGTGATTTGGTTATTGGGGAGGAAAAAAAATATGTATTTCCCAGCTCAGCTAACAAACACTGAATTTCAGAGGAATATCTCCCTGAAGCAGGAAAATGATACTTTATGATGACTAAAATTTGAGCACTGAAGGATTGCAAGAACAAGAGCTCTGCTGAAAAGTGCATCCAGGAACGACAGTGGTGCCAATGCCTGATAAACTAATTAAGATGCTAATTAAGACCAGAGCACTTTCCCATCTGGGATTCCCAGCAGAGACTGGGCTGAGCCTGAAATAGCCTCACTGGGGAAAGGGGATGGGTGGTGAAGGAGGTGACAGAGATGGGTGACAGCAGAGGGGTTTGTGCCCAATTTGCTGGGACCTTCACAAGGGGCTGCTGAGGACACAACAACAACAAAAAAATCACCAAAGGACTCAAGGAGGAGAAATAACGCAGGAGTTTCATCACCCCAAAACACCAACTCCCCTGGGAGATCACATTTATCAACCCAGAAAACAGGCTGGCTGAGCAGGGGTTAAAATTCCCTCTTTTATACAAATTATTGTTGAAGAAAGCTGAGGAAAGTTCAGAGGAGCAGCTGTGGGTGGTGGTGGCTCCTGCTGAGATTCACCTACGATCTGTGTGAGACCAAAAATGGGTGAGAGCAAACTGGAAATCACCTCAGAAATGTGGAATAATGCTTGGGAGCCCATGGATGGCAGCACTGGGAATGGTGCAGGGCCTCAAAGTGATGAAAAGAAAACATTGACCTGAAAAAGGCAGAGGTGACAGAGTTCCAGGCTTCACTTTCTCCTTTCTGAAAAAATGACTGGCTTAAAAAATTACATTGATGGTCTGAAATGAAGGTTTGGAAAGTCAGAATTTGCCAAAGTTTGTGCTGGGTGATCCTAAGTCAGCATTCCTGGATGCTGCTCCTTGCCAGGACATGGAGCAGGTGTCTGGAAGGAGTGGGAGAAAAAACTGCATTTAAGGGCAAGCATTGTGTGTTTATCTCTGCAGCCTTCCAGAATGTTTATTTTGGTTTGGGTGTGGACAGACTTGTTGGAGGAAACGATTTAAAAGACACCACATAATTGCACAAAAGCACATTGTGTGGCAATAATCCTCCCATGAAATCCATCCATCGCTGCAGGGCTCCCACTAAACCTCCAAGCCTGGTGGCTTTCACCTTGCTTTTGGTGGCACTTTGGGCTTAGCAGGGGTGTCCTGCAAGCAGCTGAGCCCAGGGAGTGACAGGAGATGCTGAGCTGAGGTCACACTTTCATCAGCAGGGTCGTGGACTCCTTCCCCCAGGAGCTGAGCTGGCAGTGCCACCACCCCCAAAACACCACAGGGACCCTCTGTCCTCAGGCACAGGAGGTCTGGAGAGCCAGGAGAAGGTACCAAGCTGGAAATCAGTGCCCCTGGCCAGCAGCCAGGGAACAGACTGCACAATTATCCAAAAACTGGGATGATCCCTCATTAGGAAAGATGCTGATAACGAGATTTCCATCAGTACTGCCAGGGCACTTTGCTGCTGCTGCCCTTGGGGTGGTCTCAGGAGGATTTGCTCCCAGTTTGAGAGGCAGGGATACATTATTCCACCTGGAATTTCACCACAGGCTTCCCACCACCCCCTGGAGCATCTGAGACTGGTTTGGGTGCATGGAAAGGATTCCTGCAGCACCACCAGGGTTAAGAAAAGCTCCCTCCCAAACCACTCTGCTGTGAAAAAGGTGGGTGGAGGGAAGGCAAAGGGTCATTTTTGGTTTCCACTGGCACCAATTACGCCTCTGGCATGTTGATGGAATTTTTTTTTTTTCCATCATCAAGATAGTGAGGTTGGGCTTTTTTATTTTTAAATAAACAAAGGCTGTAATGGGCAGTCTGTGCTGGGGCATGTCTGGAGCCTCCAGCTTATCAGAGCTGTCACGGGACACAGAATTTCTGTTCATTTTAACTAGGAAAAAAAAAAAAAATTGAAACCCACTGCCTAAAGGGGTGATGGGGAGATCTCCCTTCTCTCCAGCAGATCTTGGATTTAACATGCCAGCTTTGACTGGAGGCCACGAGGGAGCAGACACAGCAATTAGCAACCAAACTGCTGCTGCTGCCACCGCCAGCTCTGCTGGGACTCCAGCACTGGCAAGCAATTAAAAGTTCACATCAAAGCCCACTGTACCCATCTCCAGAGGCACATTTATAGTCCTGAGAGTGGCTTTGCCCAAAGGTGCAGCCCAGGGTTGGTTTCCAGTCCCCACCTCATGCTCTGAAGTCTTTGGCTGGTTTAATGTCCAGCCTGGGACTCCCTGGAGCCGAGCCCTGCTCAGATCTGGTGGCACCCAGGGACAAAGTGGCTCAGGGTCACCCCAAGGCAGATCAGGGGCACGGAGGGATGCACTGGCACAGGAGAACCATCCCAGCTTCTCTCTGCTTTTCCTCTCCCATTTGCACATTACTGGGGGAGCAAAGGTACTTGACAGCTGCAAAAAAAGCAGATAATTCTGCCTGCCATGCCTGTGTTGACGCAAAAGCTGCTGGTTTATGAGGAACAGCTTAGTCAAAGCACACAAAGAAACACCCTGAAATATTTTTTGAAGAGGGTTGGTTTTTGTTTTGATTTTTTTTTTATTGCTTCGAGAAGCAAAAGGTTAGCTACAGAAATAGAGAGAACAAAGCAGCTTAACAAACAACTTGCTTCTTGTTTTTCTTATTCTGCATGGCCTCTCCCAACCCCTCTCCTCAGCCCCAGCTCCCTCACACCCAGAACCTCCAAAAACATTCAGCTGGGAAGGGGAAAAGCCTCTCAGGGGACTTGTCCCAGCCTGGGCGGCTCAGTTTGGGTTTGTTTCTCCACATCAGAGTGAGGGGAATGAGAGAAGTGGGAGATCATCCCTCCTGCTCAGCCTCTCCAGCCTCCTCCAGTGCCCAGCTGCTCCTCCTGACACCAAAAACTTCAGCAGATACATGGCACAAATCCTGCTTTGATCCTGCTCTGATCCTGCCCCGATCCCCGCTCTGATCCTGCCCCGATCCCAGCTCCTATCCTGCCCCGATCCCAGCTCTGATCCTGAACAAGTTTGTTCTGAGCATATGCAGGTATGGATATCAAGTAAACGTGGATTTAGCATCCCTGCTATCCTAAAAATCACCCTTGAATGCTCTGGCCATAACAGAGACCCAGCTCAGCCCCAAGCTGTCACAAGGCTGTGACAATCCAGGCCATTCCCAAGGTGCAAGGACCAGGCACTCCCCTGCTCACAGCCCTCAGCAGGAAATGCTGGGGTTATTCTTACCCCGTGGCATTCAAGAGGGTTATTTGTCTCAGCCTCATTAACCTTCAGCAAATTAAAGAGAGAAAAAACAATTCATAAATTAGCAGCAGCTCTCAGGCACTGAGTAACCTGTTTTCCCAGTTTCCAACATTGTTCCCAAAACAAACCACTTTATAAAGAGAGAAAAAGCTGTCCCTGCAGCATCCCACCACCTTCAGCTACTGTCTGCAAGGCACAGGAGAAGAAAAGGAGGAGAAGGCTCCGTATCTCCCAAAATTAAAATGGTTTTTCCTGGCCAAATGAAGAGAATGGCTTTGTTGATGGCTCAAAAAGGGAACCTCATCCCTTAGGAATGCCTGATCTGGGACCCAGAGCCATCCCTGGATGCAGCTGAGGCACGGAGGGCTGTGTTCCTTCAGAGGGTTTGCAGGTTGATGGTTTGGATTTATTGGCATGGGAGTGCCACACGCAGGAGAAGAGAGGCACACACATTTCTGGGAGTTGGGTTCTCCCACTCACAGGGCTCGAGCGAAAAAACAAAACTGGTTTGACAGAGAACAAATTAATTCAGCATGAAGAAGCTCTGAAAAAACAAAAATTATCTTTGACACACGAAAAATAGATAAATCCTTGCAGAAGATGACTTTAACAAGGCCAAAAATCCATCAGAGCCCTGCAGAAAGGAGGCACAGATAAGGCTTTCAAATGGATGTGATGTTTTTATACCCACAGGCAGCACGGTTCAGAGATGGCAGCAGGGATCTTAGCCAGGACTCCTGAACCGCCTCAGGATTTGGGGGATTGCTGCAAGAAGAGAAACCCCCACCCACAGCAGGTGGTGCAAACTCCAGGTAAGCTCAGGTATCACCTCAGGCCTCAGTTTCCCTTTCCCCAGCCAGGACAGTGGGACAGCCCCACAACTGGGGGTTCTCCCAAGCCCTTGCCATGTTCTGCAGTGGGATATTTGTGAGTGTTGTGCCCTGAAAACACAACATGAAAGCAGCCACAGCAATCTGGGAGTTGTGGAATCATCCCCATCCCCAGCTCTCCATCCCCCAGTGCTGGAGCACAGCCCGTGGCCCTACAGACCCCAATAAATCCATAACCTTCCTTTGTCATGCTCTGCCTTCCTGGCTTTGCTGGTCTGAGGTTCCATCCTTGAGGGGCACGTCAGAGATATTTTTCAAAGCATTGAGATTGTCTTGAAACTTCCTAAATACACACACACACACTTTAGCCTTTGAAAAGCACAAAAGTGTTTGTATCCCCCTCCAAAAAAAGAGCAACAACAAACAACTAGTGCGCTCCATCTCCTCAGTAAATCTCTACAGATTTTTCTTTCTATGGGCTCCCTCAGGATCCCAAAATCCTGCTCAGTCTTCAGGCTGCAGCAGACCCTCCCCAGCTTGTGCAGGTCCAGAATCCCCCACGTTCCCCATCTCCCACCAGTGCAGCACAACCCTGCTGGATGTCACCTCCAGCACATCCCTCTGTGCTCTCCTTTCCTCCTGGGCCATTTCCAGCCTCCCTCCCATGCCCTGTCCTCCCAAAAAAACTGCAGCAAGCAGTTCCCTTCAGCTTAGCAAGTGCTTTTATTGTTTTATTGTGTTCCTTGCCTTGCCAGAACAAGCACGTCCCAGGTCAGCAGCCCCTGAGGGTTTTGTAGCTGCTTTCAAGCTGGGCACACGTTGTGACACCTCACATTTATATTTATGGCTCTCCAAACGTTTCACACAGATCCTCCTGGCCTCCTTATCCACCCAAGGACACTGAAGGGTGAAAGATCCAGGATGCAAGCAGCAAGACAGAACAGAGCCACGAAGATAATGCCTCAATTTCAGAGCAAAAAGAGCAGCCAGGCATGGAGCAGACAGGTTATTCTGCTCTATAACTGCATCCACTGCCTGTTTATGATACCCCTCATTGCTTCACAGAAATCCAAGTTAACCTGCTCAGCCCAAAGCCTGCACCTCCCCAGAGCCAAGCCTGCACCACGGCTGACCTTTGCATGTGTTCTAAACTGGAGTGCACATTGTATTTCCCCAGCCTCTCGTCTGTGTTTTGCACACACACAATGACACAAAAGAGGCAGAGCCCGCCAGCCAAGCCCTGCAAAGAAGGTGGCTTTAAATAGCCCCTTTGTCTTGTTTTTCCTTGCTGAAATATTGCACATTATTTAGAGCCCGGTTTTAGTTTTATCAGGGACCCAGAAATAGAGACAATGGAGGGCTGGGTGAATTTTTGGGTCATGTTAAGACCTAAAGTTTCTCATTCCTTTCTACCCTCGCCCTCCACTGCAGGATTTGGAGCTGTGCCCCAGGAATCATTCCCTGAGGGGTTCTCAGACACACAGGAAAGGAAGAGGTGCCCTGAGAAGGTGGGAGGTGTGTCAAAAACATCACCTCTGCAAATTGAGGGCAGAATTCTAAAAGCAAAGCTTCTGCCCTTGATGGGGAAAAAGTCAGCAAATTCAGCAGACTCTGGGCTGGTACCCAGATGAGGTCAGAAATTAAAAGGTGTCTCAGCACTAAATTAATGGGCAAACTGTCAGGAGAGCAACAGGAGTTATAAACATTTATGTTCCAGTTCAAGGCAGGAGCAGGCATTTATAACTGCGTGGTTTGAGTGCCAAACATGAAAACTGGAGTCCTTGCTGGTCAGGGCACATGGATGCTCCTTTTTAGGTGTGTGCAGCAGCCTCAGAGATGATAAAATGCTTGGCCTCAGTGAAGAGCCCTGAACAGGGGTGTTAGGGGTGAATACACCCACAAGACATTCCCACCTCCCCTCAGGGCTGTAATTATTGTGCATCCCCCTCCTCAGGGCAGCCCCTGCCCTGGGAAGGTTTGTATCAGATTGAACACTTGGTGTTTGTCCCAAAGCAATGCAAAGCTGCCTCCAGCAAACCAAATTCCATCCAGATCTGCAAAAACCACATCACTACCAAGCATCAGCATCAGATTGGAGCTCTGAGCAAGCTGGTCTAGTGGAGGTGTCCCTGTCCATGGCAGGGCAGTTAGAACAGGATGAGCCTTAAGGTCCCTTCCAACCCAAACCATTCTGGGATTCCACGAGATGAGGCTGCAGGGAATCCCCCACAGCCAAATTTCTGGGATGATTTCACACCATGCATCGAGAAGGAAACACAACCACGTACTCTCTTATCACCTCCATGATAAATCCACGTAAATGCTGCTCGTTAATCAGTAAAGAACCCAACTGAGACAAGGATTTCAATCCCCAGGTGAGCTGAGCTCGGCACAGCCCCCAGCACTTTGGGGGGTGCAGAACCGCAGTTGTGCAGCAGCAATTTGTTAATGAGAGAGCAGAGCGTGTGGTGTGAAATCAAAGTGTCTCTGAGCAAACCGTGAGCAGAATGAATGTGCTGCTTTCCCCACAGCTGCCCCAGCTTTACTCACGGCTGTGAATCCGTGCAGCACGGGCTATGCCAGCAATTCCATGCGGGAATTCACCGTGCTGTGGGATATTTTGGCAGCTGGCTCCAGTGACTCAGGGTAAGAAGCACAGCAGCGAAGACAAAACACGAGTTGAGAATTTCCCAACTGCAGGAATCACGATCCCAAGCAAATCTCACGCTTTAATGCCCAAGGCAGAGGCAGCTCCCGTGCCCAGTGCTGAGGGATAGGCTGGGCTCAGGTGAGCGGGGCTCAGGTGAGCGGGGCTCAGAGGTGCCAGTGCCAGGCTGGAGCCCTGGAAGTTCCTTTCCAAAGGCTCTGGCGCCATCTAAGCCCAGAGCTGGGATTCTTCATCTTCCCCTTTCAGAACAGAGGGAAAATAAAACATTGCGGTAACAAACTCCAGTACGGGTCTGTCGGAAAACTTCCTACAGAAATCTGGGAGCGACGAGCCGAGGGAAGCCCAGGAATGGCACTTTGGGAGAAACCCAAGCGCTGAGAAAGGTCGGATCCACCAAAAGTGACCCGGCACAGCCGTCTGTGTGCTCTGTGCTGACCTGGAACACGCCCAGCGCTGCAGTTTGGTTTTACACTCCAAGATAATTCACAGAGTTCAGGCAGGGAATGATTATGTAATACAGGCATAAGTCCGCGTCAATTATGCAAAGAAACCTTTCAACGACTTTTGACCTTGTTGAGCTGCACAAGGTGCAAATAATTCAGAGTTTCTCCCCCACTGAGAGAGTTCCTGATTGTTCAGAAGGATGCACATTGCTCCTGGAGTGAGAAGTCACCCTCAGCTGTGTCCCCCTCCGAGCTCTGCTCTCCTGGGACCAGCTGCTGCATGGTTATTTGCTTTTCTTTTGATCCCTTAAGCAACCAACTTCACAGTGTCCTTTTCTTGGCATTTATTCAGCTTTGCTCTTTTTTTTTTTTTTTTTTATTTTTTTTTTCATTTCCCGGTGAGGTACAGAGTAGCAACGCTGACTTTTTATCCTCGGCTGCCCTCCAGTGACAGTGTCCACCCTGGAGCTCCACCCGAGCCAGGACAGGGGACACAGCTCACCAGGCTGCAGAACCTCACCTATAATAAACATACACATCAATATTTCTAAATTAAGAACCCTCGGGCCTCAGGGACAACCCCAGATTTAAGGATTTACCGATTTTACAATCCCACATTCCTGCTTTCTACTCAAACACTGATGATCTTTCTTTTAGCCCTCGATAATTAATTCCATCTTGGTTCAAATTCTCCTATCCAATATTAGAAGTTTCATCAAATGCATTTATTTACCTTACTGTTAAGCAAACGGGAGCAGGAGCAGCTGTTGACACAATGTATTATTGAGGTCTGACTTACCTAACAGTTCATTAACTTCCAAAATCTTATCTCCAACTCTGTTTTGCAAAACTGCCTTTATAATCAAAGATTGGATGGTTAGATTTCAAAACAAAAACCAACACCGGGGAGCAGAGTTATTCATCAGTTAGAAATAATCTTGCATTACAGAGCAAACATGTAAATCTGATGGGGCTGAACACCCAAAACCAAACACGGCAGAAGCAGCTCTCAGTAGAAATTAAAAAAACAAAAAAAACAAAACAAAAAAAAAAAAAAGAGGGAGAGAGAGAGAAAAATACAAAAAACGAGAGAATAACCGGCTACAGCAGGGCTTTCAAAGCACTCATTTGTTAGGAACAGGCAGTTCTCAATCCCCTGGGATTCAGTAACACCCCAGAGCACAGCAGAGACCCTTCCTCGAGGCACACACACCTCTAACCCCAGAGATGCTCCACACACCTGAGAGCAGCAGCCAGCAGGAAACAAGGATCGGGAGTGGTTTGGTTTGGTTTGTTCTTTGGGTTTTTTTCTGTTTATTTTCTGCCCAATTCCTGCAGGGAGAAGTGTTTGCTACAGGTGCAGACATCCATTCTCACTTTGCATTGACCCACATTCCTTTTCCTCCTGCTGGAGCATCCCGCTCTGGATTCCTGCCGATGAACTCGCCACTCGGGGCAAGACAAGCTCCTGCTCCAAAGGTTCCTGGCACAGCTCCAGGGGGACTTTTCCCTCCCCTCCGTACCACACACACCTGTACGGAGGCTCAGGCAGGAGCATCCAGCAGTGCAGCTTCGCCCCTCTGCACATCGCACTGCTGAGTGAGTGACAGCACCCTCATCCTGCCAGCAGCAAAATATTTTGGGCTCCCCCAGAGGAAGAGAAAACAAAAGTAAGGACTTTGTGAAAGAAGTCATTAAATCAGACCATGCTGTAAATGCCGAAAAAAATATTGATCGAATTTCTGATGTTAAGAAGCAGGCGGGAAGAATGACAACCTTTTACTGAAAACTGAAACTGCAGCAGGTCACACGCATCCAAAAAAAAAAAAAAAAAAAAAAAAAAAAACACAAAACCAAAACTGTTCTGCAGTTTTTGCAAATCCCAAAGGCCCTGGGCCAAGGAGAGGTTAACAAGAAACAAGCTGAGGCTTGCAGGACCTCACTGCTCTACAGCAACACCAATAACCGAGATGCTGCATCGCGTTATCCCGCACGTTACTCAATGCTGTTCTCATTCCCAGCCAGGATTATTTGTATTCCAGAGCGCTGGCATCTTGTGCCGGTTGGCTGAGCTCAGTTATCAGCTCCTTCAAATCCAGCCAACCAGGCTGGCGGCTGTTGGACTTCTTGGACACGAAAAAAAAAGACGCATAAAAGGCAACAAGAACCTGACACCCGGCGGCTCGGCCAGCTCCAAGCCGTTTGTTTTCCCAGGTCTGTTTTCCCAGCCCCGGAGCTGGGATTGGCAGGAGATTTTGGAGCGCAGCGCTTTGAATTACGGCGGGCGGATTTGGCAGGGCTGCAGCGCGGGCAGCAGCTGTGAGGGGTGAAAGTACATTCACGGCCTCGGCTTTGGTTTGTGGGGGAGAAAAAGCCCCCAAAACCTCTCGGAGGTGTCTGGGGGGTCCCAGCACAGGTGAGCAGAGGGCTCAGACCTGCGGCACCTGCGCTGAGCGCGGTCCGAGCGCTGACTGTCACCTGCCACCACCTCCCGACGCGTCACTGATGCTGCTGTCGCATCCTCCCCACCCTGCTTTTGTGTTCAGCGCTGGGGGAGCCCCGAACGGGGCATTTCCCATCCCGGAGGGGGAGCGGCACCGAGCAGAACCGCACAGACCGAACCGGAGCGCACTTACCGGCAGCGGCGGCGCCGCGCGGGACGGACTCGGCATTGCCCATGGGCGGACGGAGCGGGGCCGGGGAGGGTCGGGAGGGTCTGTGCGGGGCACTGCGGGTCGCAGGACACGCTCGGGCAGCTCGGGGCTCTCTCCGCGATTCGAAGCTGCCGCCCCGCCCCGCCCCGCTCCGGCACCGCCAACCGCGGGACACGGGCGGGACACGGGCGGAGCGGACCGGCACCGGCTCGGCTCTGATAGGCTCGAATGGAGCGGGTCGAGCCGTGCCAGGCTCGTTCGGGTCCGGCTCAGCCGCAGGAGGAATCGCCCACCCCGCTGTCATCCCGCAATCCCAAAGGTTCCCATCCCTGCGCTCATCCTGTGCCCGCACCACCCACAGTGGAATTAACCCAGGGGTCTCTCCACGCTCCCTGAGAACGCAGAATTGTTTAGGAAAAGGCTTCAAAACACAGCCCCGCAGCACAGCAGAGCCCATGCTGCCACTGTCCCCGGGCACAGGAAAGGTCAGGAGCCAATGCCACAGAACAGGGTCAGGATTTCTTCCCAGTCCCAAGCAGCGTGTGGTCCCGTCGTGCCACAGAGCTGGGAGATTTCCAGCTGGGATGAGTCCTGCTGCCTTCTGTTCCCCATTATCTCATTTACTCTTCTATTTGGCGCGGGACTGATGTGGACTTCGAAGAAGTAAAAAAGCAAATTAGAAGGGTTGAAATTCCAAAGTGTTTTTACTGTCGCAGCAGCCCAGTCATCACTGGGAACAAGAGAAAGAAGGAAAAGGACAGTGGGGACGCCACCATTTGTCCCTGTGCCCGTTTCCTCCTCCACAGCTGCATCCAGAACATCATTACTGGGTGCCAGCAGCTTTGAATTGCTGAAATAGAGAAGACGACACATCCCGCACTGAAAACCATGGACAAAATAATGGGAACATGATGTGCAGACGAGTGTGCTCCTGCTCGGAGCCTGGGAAAGGGCTGAGTCCAGCAAAAAAAGGAACCACGATGCTTCAGCAGCAGCGCTGCTGCCTTCCCCGTGCCCACAGCACACCCCAGGGTTACGGGCTGGGAACCCGGCTCAGGAAGGGATGGGGGTGACAGTGACATGTGGATATTCCTTATCTGGCTGCTAATGCGCTTTTTATCCCCTCTCTTAGGTGCCAGCGCTGTGACAAGACTGTTGTACTTGAGCGACCTTCAGAGCCGCCTCCTGAGCTGACGGTGCTGCCCTCACACATGGCAATTTATTGTCCCTCATCGGCAGGTTTGGGGGCTTTAGTGTGGCTTGGGTTTCTGATAATAACCCTGAAACAACAATCCCGATCCAGCAGAGCCTGCAGGAGGCTGAAGTCAGACTTCATAGGGGCTCCAATTTCTGTGACAGGGACAGGACCCAGGGAAAGGCTGGAGCTGTACCAGGGGACCTCAGTTTGGATTTTGGGAAAGGTTCTTCCCCCAGAGGGTGCTGGGCACTGCCAGGCTCCCCAGGGAATGCCAGAGCTCCAGGAGAGCTTGAACACCACTCCAGGGATGCCCAGGGTGGGATTTTGGGGCTGGGGTTGGACTGGATGGTTCTGTGGGTCCCTTCCAGCTCAGCATATTCTGGGATCCTCTGGATAATAACAGCAGCACAAGGCAGAAGTGCTGAGTGTTCCCAGTGGATCCTGAGCAGGTTCGGACTGGTGGCAGATGGGAGCTGCAGCTGCTGCTACAAAAAGAAAAATCAGTGCCTGTCTCAAAGGCAAAGGGAGGAGGAACTGCGCTGTGTTTGTTCCCAGAGAGCACTGAAACACTCAGACACGCTCACATTCCTGAGCAGGGCGAGTAGCACACGGGGCAGCTTTCCCAGCCCTCCAACAACAGGGAAGTCACTTCCACCTGAGCAGGTGCAGTGGGAACCTGAGGGCAGAGGCAGCATGTGCAGAACTGCCAGGCCAGGGCCCCAGGGCAGGAGCTGCACAAACCCTGCAGGACAAATCCTGCAGGAAAAATCCTACAGCACAAATCCTGCAGGACAAACCCTGCAGGACAAATCCTACATCACAAAACCTGCAGGAGAAATCCTACAGCACAAACCCTGCAGGAAAAATCCTACAGCACAAATCCTGCAGCACAAACCCTGCAGGACAAATCCTACAGCACGAACCCTACACCACAAATCCTGCAGGGCAAATCCTGCAGGACAAACCCTGCACACCAAACCTACAGGCAAATCCTACAGCACAAACCCTGCAGGACAAACCCTGCAGCACAATTCCTGCAGGACAAATCCTGCAGGACAAATCCTACAGCACGAACCCTACACCACAAATCCTGCAGGGAAAATCCTACAGGACAAACCCTGCAGCAGAAACCTGCAGGACAAATCCTGCACACCAAACCTACAGGCAAACCCTACAGGACAAACCCTGCAGGACAATTCCTACAGCACAAATCCTGCAGCACAAACCCTGCAGCTCAAACCCTGCCCTTTTTCTGCAGCTGGGCCACAATCACGGCCCTGCCCTCCTGCCAAGAACTTCCCAACCCATCAGAGCAGCCTTCTTTTATCTCCATCTTCTCCCACCACTGCTCCAGCAGCCACCAGGCTGTCCCCAGGAGGAGGAGGAGCCTCAGGCAGGTCACATCGTGTCACTCAGCCACAGAGATAAAACCCAGAGGGGACCCAGGGGACTTGTGTGGCACCTTCCCATTTAAATCCCACTGGTCACTGCCTGGCCCCTGTGGGACAGGGCTCTCAGGAGGCATTGCCCCAGCTGCTGGCACAGCACAGAGGTTCAGAAGATGATGTTCTGGCAGAGGTTGGCAAATCCCTTTAATCCCTCCCTGCAGCTTCCCCCATAAAGGAAGGATAGCACCACTCAGGGAGGGTTGGATGGTTGGTATTTAAAACTGGCCTGAATTGTTTGACAGTGTCTTGAGCAGGGAAAGGGTTATCAAGCATCACAACCCCCAAAATAGTCCCTGCATTATCCTAGACTTTTCCTGTGTCAGTGTCATGCTCTGGACAAAAGCCCAATTAGGTTAAATTTTCATAATGTATTTTCCACATCTAAAATATCACAGTGAGCACACATTTCCCAAGGATATTTGGAGCCAAAATGCATTGATCCTGACCTGAAGAAAGGCTTTTTTATTCCAGGCAATCTGGCTGGCAATAACCATAGTAATGGTTTTTTAAAATCACAAACATCTGTCTCTGCTGAGAACTGAGCTGAGCTTCACCCATCACTCCATGCCAAGACCACCAAGAATCTGTCAGGCAGGACTAACCCTCAACATGTGTTCTTGGCCTGGAACCAAAACCCTGCAGCAAGGAGAGGTTTAACTCCCCTAAACTCTCCCCATCAGCTCTGGGGACAGAGGATTTGCACTGGAGGTGGCTGGCACAGCTGCAAGGGGCATCTTTCCCAGAAAAAAATCAGGAGGAAGATGCTGGTTTGCCTTGCTCTGAAGGCTCTGGAAGAATAACCCAGTACATGGAGCATGCAGAAATGAGAGCAGCCCTTGCAGGGGAGATTGCCCAGAGCACATCTGGGCTCAGGAGGTGCCTGTGCACTGGCAGGAGTTTATGGAGATGCTCTCAAAATTCCCTGTCCCCTTGTGCTGCCAGAGTGATGCTTGGGGAGGTGCAGGAGGCACCCTGCATGGAGCACTGTGCAGAAGGAAGGATCAAGCCCTTGCTAACACAATATTTTTAGTTCTGTCAGTCTGATCCTTGAAAAAAAAAAAATCTTTTCCTTCCCAGATTCTGGTAAATGCAGTAAGAGCAATGACAATCAGCTGCTTTTGTAGTTTTATCAGCAGATCTCAAAGTGTTTCACAAATATCAGTCTCCAGGGAAGAGGAGGAATCATGTTTTCATCAGAGGGACTTAGAGGTTGTCCTGGTACAACCCCCCACATTTCCCAGTGCTCACACTGGGTTTGTATCCCACACCTTTAGGGTATGGCCCTGCCCAGGGCAGGGTTTAAAAACCCTTTTTAAAGCCGATTCCAACCCAAAAAAATCACCCAAAATTTGGATGCTCCCCCTCCACTCTAACAACACTTCTGAAGAGCAAAGAGTTACATTTTAGTCACTTCACATTTTTCAGTGCACAACTCTGTTAAGGGCCGCTTGCAGAATAGCAAAACTTTGTTCTTTCTGTGAAGAACAGCTGAGTGATGTGACAGATCAGCACAGCTGATTCAATGAGGCTCCTCCAGCATCACTTGAATCCTGACCTTGGATGACTTTGCCAGCCAATGCTCTCCCCTACTTTTCCAGCATTTTCTCTCTCTGTAAAAAGCAGGTAACAACACTGAATTCTCCCCTCAGGATGCTGAGGGAATTAAACAAATATTGTTAAGAAAATGAATGCTCTGAAAACACAGTTTTAAGGGCTGGGCAACTCAATTGCATCCTCATGGTTCTCATTACAGACAAATAATCAGTTTTGGACCCCCTCATGCTGGGTCTGCAGAGACACAATCAGTGCTTCTGCTTTGAATTTTTCACAAAGCCACAGAATCACCGAGATTGGAACAGAGCTCCTGGATCATTGAATCCAAGCTGTGCCTGATCCTCCCCTCATCCCCAGCCCAGAGCACTCAGTGCAGCCTCCAGGGATGAGGATCCAAACCTCCCTGGGCAGTTCCAAACCCTGAGCACCCTTTCCATGCAGAAATTCCTGCTGGTGTCCAACCCCGAGGTCATTCCCTCTCCTCCTGTCCCTGTTCCCTGGGAGCAGAGCCCCATCTCCTGGCTGCTGGCTCAGGTTCAGCCCCCAGGCTCTTTTCCATGCTCTTTTCTCGGTTTTTTTCCCAGGTTTTCCAGCCTCTCCTCCCCGGGAGTGCAGGATTCCCCCGCTAGAGGGGAGCTTCTCCCCACGAACAGCGCAGAGCTGCAGCGCCAGGAGCGGCGCATCCCGGGCTGCGCTGCGAGAGGGATTTACAAAGCTCGGTTCTCACAAGAAATGGTCCTGGCGAGCACTGTTAGACAAGAGGAGGAGTTTTTCAGTTTTTTAGCTCACGGGAAGGGGATTGTGGCGAGTTCTGGTGGTTCCACGCACATCCCAGCCCTGCTGGTACCTCCCAGTTCAGCTCTGGGGGGGATCACGATGCTCTGGCTGCACTAAAACAATGGCAAGGCAGCAGGAAAAGGGTGATATCCTTCCAGCGAGCTTGTCCAGGGTCCTTCCCAGACAAAGCTGAACGCTTCCATGCCATCAGAGCGTTTTGGAAGACGCTGAAAACTCCGGGGAAGGTTTCGGTGCTGGAGAAGCGCTCAGGAGTAAGAACAGGGGGGATGCTGTGCAGCATCCCTCACCTGCTGCTCCCGTGAACAACCTTCCCCGGGCCAGGAGAGGGCAGGGAGGGCACAAAAATCCCTGCAGAGGCACAGCAGACCCGTCAGACAGCGAAATGTCATCCGATAAGGGCACGGAAAACCAAAAGGGAAAGCAAACCCACATGTCTGCGAGGCCACACGGAATGAGATCACCGGCAGGTCCCAGAGATGTGTCCCCCAGCAGAGGGCACAGACACACGGACACGGACACACGGACACAGCCAGGACTCGCTGTAATTACAGACACGCTTCATGAAGCGGCACCCGACACCTTCCGAGCGCAGCTCCGGGATTTATCGGGCTGAGCACCGCGGGTGATGTTTCCGTGTCCCTTTTCACCCCAGAGCTCATCCAAGGCTGGACGTGCCCATTTCTGCCCTGGGAATTTTGTGTTTAGTGGATGCAGGCACTGAGCTGGGGACTCTGTGAACTCCCTGAAGCCTGTCCACAGCAAGAGACACTCCTTGGATCCATTTATCCAATTCCCTCATCCACAGAAAACCTGGCAGCTCCCCACACCCCCATTATTGTGGCCTCACAATATCCAGGAATTCACAGCTGAGTGTCCCAGTTCCTTAAATTCAGCCTGGAAAAAGATTTCTGTGCAGGAAAAGAGATTCTTCCAGAAAACACAATGAGCAAGATAGCCTTATTTAAACTCCTGGCAGCTATTTATTTACTCATTTTGCCACAGCTATTTTAGAGGTTGTCATATGAGATGGAAACTAAAAAAAAAAAAAACAAACCCAAAAATTTCTGGCTGATGTGACAGCATAGCTGGACAAGATGAATCTCCCTGGTTGTGACTCCCATTACCACAAGCTAAATCACACTTAAATTAAATTTCAACTACTTTTCTACCAGATGAAAATCCAGGTGTGACATCTTCTCATCATAGCTAGAAAATATGTTGTTTATTACACAAGATACATCCCTCAGTACCATGGAAGAGTGGGTGGTGCTGCAGGTCTCAGGGCTAAGACTCAGCACCAGTTTGAAACGGGGCTGGAAGTCCAGATGTGTGAGGTGTCTGAGGGCAGCTTCTGCTTTGGCTTAGCATGAGTCACTCCATCACTCCCATAAGTCACAAGATTTAGTGGATTCTTGTTTCAAATGGAAACAAATGGTGGAAAATGTGCTGAGGAATATTTCAGAGCGAGTGGAAGCTGATAAAAGCACTGACATTTGGCGCCTGGGGCCTGCCAGGGTTACTCAAGCAACCTGAACCTGACTTCTTTCCACCCCTCTCCCCCCTTTCCTTGACTCCTGGGTGATTTTTAACAGGTTACTCCATGACTCAGCCCTCTCTGTCTTTTGTGTAGAGGTGCTGGAGACTCAGCTCCTTGATAAGGCACAGCAGGTTCTGCAGCAGATGTGACTTTTGTGTGAATAATCCTGAGCTCACCGGCACCTCTGCGGTGGCCACCGCTGACGCAACGTCTCGCTGAGTGACATCCGAGTGACATCGAGGTACTGACACACCAGCACTGCCAGGTCACTCAGCACCACCTTCCCGGGATCCCAGGCACCCCTCCACACCCACACAGCCCCCTCAGATGGCAGGATTTAGGGTGAAAAGAGACACCTGGGTTGGCTTTTTCCTTCTCTAACAGGCTCCAGATGGCTCGTTGGGCTCCCATCACACTCTGGAGGTGCAGGTCACTGAGTCACAACCTGGTTTTCTCCTCCCTCCATCCAGGATTTTTTCCTTCCTGCATTCACTGTGAAAGCCTTGAGTTGTCCAAGCTGTTTCCCAGAGTCCTGGGAGCACACAGCTCCAAGAGCTCTGCAGTGACAAGAGTGACACAGAAGCAGCACAGCTGGGACAAACCTCCCCCAAGGCTGAGGAAAGGGCCCTGCTTTACCCAGAAAATGCCAGAAAAGTCCAGAAAAAAGATCAAGCAGCAAATAAAATCAGCACTATGGGCTACACAACCTGCCAAGAGCTGGCTTGGTGTGGGAAGGGGAAGTGCTGGAGGTAGCACAGCCAAGGTGTGTGGGAGGAGGCACAGAAGGAAAGCTGATCCATCCTCCTGCTTCAAAATACGAGACCTGGCAGTCACAGGGGAGGCTCTGAATGTCCAGCCAGCCCAGGAGCACCGGGAGGACTCAGCAAACCTCAGAATGCATGGCCAGGAGGGGCAGGAGAGCTCAGTTGTGCAAGTTCTTCAAGGACTGCCTGGGTTTTTCTCTGTCAGTAATTATGAGAGCATTGACCTCAGCTCCTGCTGCATGGTCAGTGCTGGACCTGCCAGCTGGACCGATCAGGGCTGTCTTTACTCCCTGCCTGGCCACCCTGCTCTGTTCCCACCCTGAGGGAGGGCTGCCTTCCCCGACCCACCTGCAGCCACTCTCCATCTCCCACTGCTCTCTGCCACCCAAAACCCGGCTCAGGTTTCTCCCAGGAGGTTGGACAGAGGAGGAGCAGCTCCCCTGTGCCAAGCCTGCACACAGCCAGGGACTGTCCCACAGCTCTGAGCCCAGTTTCCCTGTTCTGCACTGGTACCACTGGTGCAAGGCAATGTCCTGCCCAGGGAGGGCTGGGGGTTACCAGGGTGCTGTCAGCTCACACAAGGAGTTGTTTTTCTCCTAGAGATGTGGGCCAGAGTCCCCTCCTGAGCTCCCTCAGGTCAGGATTTGATCAGGATCCCAGGCACAGACCCAGATGTGACACAGATGGGGGTTTACACTTCCCTGGAGCTCCCTACAGCTTTTCCCCTTTTTCTGAAGTGGATTCCAGGACTACAACCCCTTCAAGGCCAGGTTGGCTGGGGCTGTGAGCCAGCTGGTCTGGTGAAGATGTCCCTGTGTGTGGCAGGGGGGTGGGATGAGATGATCCCTTCCACCCCAAACCCGTGTGGGGCTGTGACCCCGTCCTGAGGCAGCGCCTCACCCCCCTGGAGGCTCGGGGGGCACAGCAGGGCAGTGCCCAGAGGCTCAGAGCCGTGCCCAGGCACAGTGAGCAGCTCAGGGCTGGCAGGGCAGGAGGCAGAGCAGGATGGGCAGCCCCAGGGCTCTGCCCTGCCTGCACAGCCGGTTCCAGGGGACAGCAGGGCCAGCGAGGTGCCCCAGCAGCCCAGCCCAGAGCCTGAAACACTCCCTGATGAAAGGGCTGGCATTTTTCAGAGCATCCACAATAATCCCTTCACAAGCTCCCGTCCATTTCCTGGAAGCTTTGCCTTTTTCTGTGCTGTGAAGCCCAGGCAAGCCTGAAAAACCCGTTTGGTTTTGTTTCATGTTGATTTTGTATTATTTTTTCCCCCTCTGCTCGGGTGCCAGCGCTGCTGTGCTGTTGCTATGTTTTGTGGTGGTTAAGCACAGCAGGGCTGCCAGTGCCAGCACTGACGTGGACCCTGTGGATCTGGAAGGAGTCAAACCAGCCCCACAGGGACAGCATGGGGCCACCCCTGCCCACAGCCCCCTCCTCACACCCCCAGCACCCCAAAGAGAGCCCCAGGGAGGGAGAAACAAAGCAGCAGCTCCACATTTCAAAGAGAGTCAAACTTTTCAGGGAAGGCTGTGGCCAGCAATGACACCAGAACTGCTGGAGTTCAGCTCAAAAGCTTCCCAAGTGAATTTTCTGGACCCTCCAAGCTGAGGTTGGGATAAAGTGGGTGCAGCAAGATGGGGGATGGGACTCTGCACCCAGGGAACAAGGACAGGAGGAGAGGAAACGGCCTCAGGGTGGGCAGGAGGGTTCAGGGGGGGCACAAGCAGGAATTTCTCCATGAAAAGGGTGCTCAGAGATTGGAACTGCCCAGGGAGGTTTGGATCCTCATCCCTGGAGTGTCCAAAGAATTCCTGGAGGTGGCATCGAGTGCTCTGGGCTGGGGACAAGGTGGGGATGGAGCACAGGTGGGACTTGGAGCTCTTTTCCACCCAAATTATTCTGGAATTCTCTGAGACTGTCAGCACTGTGGGTGGAGAGCATTCCCAAGGATCTGGTGACCTGTGGGGACCCAAACCCTGCCACCCAAAGCTCTCAGGGCTGCGTTTGCTGTGCCGCAACACAAACCCCAAACTGGGGTTGGGACTGATGCAGGACTCTCATCACCCCATTGGCAGCACTGTGGGATGGCTGGGGCAGCAGAAAGGGGCTGGGGGGCAGCAGGAGGAAGAAGGGGATGGGGTGCTCCCCCCCAGCTCTCTGTGTGTCAGGAGAGGCTCAGGGCTGCTGCTGGGATTGCAAAACCCTCACCGTGTTTGAGGCTGGTTTTTGCCAGCGTTACCAGGGTACAGCAGTGACTAATTCTCTCCAAACTTTCAGTTTCAGCCTCAACCACTGCATTTCAGAGGGACCTGGTGTGTGTTGTGTGGGTAAAAATCCCTCAGACAGCTCAGGCTAGATAGCTGTGGCTATCTAGGGCAGAAATACCCAGATCCAGAGATCAGCCTCATCACCCCAGTGCTGCAAGGAGGTGGCAGAGCCAGACCTGGCCAAGTCAGACCTGGACAAGCCAGACCTGGCCCCACGAGGGATGAGCACACTCTCCCCCCTCTCTGACTTTCCAACAGCTGCTGAAGCACTGCTGGCCAAAAAAAATCATTTGTGCTCTTGAGAAGTAAATGAAAAATGCTGCAAAAATGGGAGTATTTGCAGACTGAAAACTGAGCAAAATGCAGCAAGCAGTAGATTAAGTAATTTCTATAAAAGCAATCTCTGGATGTTCATTAGACCCTAACCAGCAATTAAGGAGCAGCAAGGGGGATGAAAGCACAAGGACATGGATGTTTTTATTTATGGGGAACCTGTGCCTCCCTCCTGCTTTCCAGGAGCCCTCAAGGAAGCCGTGAGGCTCCGTCCTGCACATTCTGGAAAAGTACAGCTGCTGGGAGAAGGCTCTGGATGCAGGCTGCGGGGCAGGGAGGGGGGTTTGCTTCCACCCCTGGCGTGTGAAAAGGAATATGGGCTTGGAAAAGTGCCATGGAAATGGTTTTCAATAACAGGCTCTGGAGACAGGGAGCGGGGAGGGGACAGGGCCCCGCAGAGCTATGGCAGGAATGTCCCCTCAGGAACTCGCTGTTCCTTCCTGCAGCACCGACGTCAGCGCTGGGCAGCGAGGCTCTCACAGCCCCTGTGCTGCAGGGATCCTGTGTGTGCTCAGCCCCTTCCCCACCGGGAAACAGGGGAGGAGAAGGAAATGCAGGATCCAGGCACACAGCTGCTGCTGTGAGGATGGTGAGCTGAGGGGTTCTCGGGCTGACCCCTAAGATGTGGCCAAAAGTCTTGTAAAACCCCCATGTGAGTCCCTCATGGGTCTTGTGGGGGTTCCCAGCACAGCCAACACGTCCAAGGGTGGCCCTGGCTGTTGGTGAGCAGCTCCTCCACCTTTGTGTGAGGAGAAATCCAACACACCCTCTGGTTCTTGTGCTGCATCCTTGCAGAGGGGCTGGCTGGGCACTGCTCTGACACGGCCACTTTGTCCATGTGGGCAGCAGGAGGAGAAGGAGGGGTCCCACACACACCCCCATGTGCAGGGGGAGCAGTGAGCCAGCCATGAGCCCCTGGATCCCAGAATCACTGAAGATCAAATCCAGACTGTGCCCTTCCTTGAACACCTTCAGGGATGGGGACTCCAAACCTCCCTGGGCAGCCCCTTCTCCTTTCTTCCCACCGAGAAATTCCTCCTGATGTCCAATCTGAGCCTCTTCTGGCACAACTTCAGGCCATTTCCTCCCATGTCACTGGATCCCTGGCAGAAGAGCCTGACTCCCACCTGGCTGCACCCTCCTCCTGTCAGCTGGGAGGGATAAGGTCACCCTGAGCCTCCTCTTCCTCAAGCTGAAGGCTGCTGGCACGGGCAGCACCTGCTGGTCTGCAGAGCTGCCCCTGTGCCACCCAAGCAGGCTCTGCACCCCCAGAGTGCCCAGCACAGCACCTGGGCCATCACTATTTATAACCAGCGAGCTCCAGCCCTCTCCTGAACTCTGCAGCACAAGGGAACAGCAGCTCCTACAGCTCAGGAAGAGCGCAAACAGATCACAGCAGCCACCAGCAAGGGGACAGAGAGCACAGCCCCTCTGCAAACACTGCCCGTGACAAGTGACAGCTCAGCTGCCACCACGCTCCCTGCAAAACCATTTCTCATCCCTTTAGCCACCTCTCAGAGACCCTGGCTGGAGGGGAGGAGGAGGAGGGTGAGGAAATTGAGATCTCCAGGGCTGGTGATTTGGTAGAAAGCCAGGTTGAAAGGGGAGCAGCGCAGAGCAACTGGTGCCACTTCTGACACGGCGATATTTTATCTGCACTTATGTCATGGTGGGAAGGGCAAAACAATGGGGAATTAGCGCCTCTTCTCCAAGGGTTAAATTGTGGTCCTGGATGGAAAGTGGCTCGTGCAGGGGAAAGGGGAAATGAGGCAACAAGCCAGCCAAAGCTGGTGAGTGGCCTGGGCAAGCACTGGGACAGATTTCAGGCTCTCCAGTGCCTGGATCCTTCATCCACTGACATCAAACACCTGGTTCTGCAGCTCCACCTGCACCAGCTGCTCCTCCCCACCGCATTTCTGTGCCTCCCCCTCCCATAGGGAACAAAATCTCCAAAGCTGGAAGTGCTGTGGCAGCACATAGAGCAGCTGCCCGTGCAAGTGTCCCAGACTGTTGTAAGAGAGGAGAAATCCAGCTGCAGCACTGCCCAGCTCAGCATGGACCATGCTGAGGGGATAGATCCCCTTGTTGGGGATGGAGACCTCCCAGAAAACAGCCCTAGAAACAAAGAGCTCTCTCCCTGAAGGACCCCAGCTGGACCGGAGTGCCTGGCTCTAGGTGAGAACACAAGCCAGAAACATTTCATCCAGTCTCAAAACCGCTAAATATTCCTCCAAAAGAGCACCACAAAGCAAAAGCTGTCAGCTTTGGAAATACCAACAATTTCCACTTTGAATTTATGGCCTGGTGCATGGGTGGGTGGAGGTAAGAGAACAGCAGGTTTCAGGAACAGGACTTGGATCAGAACTGTGATTGGCGTCACATTTTTTGTGCCACTTGTCATTGCAGCGGGGGTCCTTAGAAGGCACTGAAAAAGTTAAAAATGGCATTAAGCCTTAAAGACAACTTTTACATCCTTTTCTATCTTCTCAGAAGCCTTTGTGTCACCACCAGCCCACCTGTGTGTCACAAGAGGAAACACTTCAGACTTCCAGTTTCAGATGTTGCACTGGCAGAACCCACAGCCATGAGGAGTCCAATCCATGGCCCTGCACATCCCTCCCTGCCTGGGGAATAGATTTCTGCACTGAACAGCCTGGAGGCAACAGAGCTGTCCTTTGTGACCCCAGCAATGTCACATCCCCTCTCTAAAGCAGCCTGCAGTGGGATTTGGGGCAGTTTGGTATCACTACAAGGCCTGCAGTAAACCAGCAACTCCTTTTGATTCTTTTCAGGAATTTTTTTAGGCCCTGGTGGACAAATGGCATCCTGCTCCTCCTGAGATCTGGTTGATCTGGAGTGAGAAACGGGTCCAAAATTGGTGAAAGCAACCAGCGAGTTCACAGCTCTGCATTTAGCATCCCTCTTCATCCCTCGCAGCCTCATTAAAAGTTTTGGAATCTCAAGCTTGCCCAGCAGCCCATTTCAAACAAATGCAAAGCCCTCCAGCGTCCTCAACAAACCCCAGCTGTACAGCAAGCCCAGGATTTCTGATTCCTGCTCCATGAGCAAACCATTGGCAAGGAGCACCGGAGAGCAGAGCTCTCCCTCTGGACAAAACCTTCCCGGCCACCAGCTCTCCCTGCTTTTTCTCCTGCCTCTTCTCCAGTTGTGCCCAGCTGTTCCTCTCTCTGTCCCTGCCTCCAAACCCATGAGTTTCATACAAAAAAACCTCCCCACACACCCCCCACCCAGGAAGATCATTTTGCACCAGGAATAGAGCGCGCTATACTTGGGATGCAGCCCGGGCGCCTTAAAAATAGCAGCAGGCGGTGCCAGGCGGGGCTGTGCCAGCTGGACACACAGACACGGTGCCAGGGGGCAGGTCCTCCCCTCGCAAGGCCATAAATGACCATGGTGCTGTCCGGCAAGCCAATTGCCAGGCAGGGACAGCAGGGTGGGCAGCGCGGCGCTGCGGGTCCCTCCTGCCCTCCCCGGGACCCCTCTCCCCACGCTCCACATTCCTGCGGCTCATGGAAGGCATTAACACCAGATAAAAGTACAGAGGAGCCCAAATGGAGCATCCTGACGTCAGCCATCCCCGAAAGCCTGGAAGGGAAGCTGTAAACAGAGGAACAAAAGGAGTTATAAACACCCATCCCCACTGGCGCCTGCAGACAGGCGTTTAAAGCATCGAGAGAAACGAGGAGAGGTGATGAAATCTGGGGGCTGCTCAGCGCTGGGATGTCTGCTGGCTCCCCGAGGGAGGAAAATCTCCTAATGGAGTCGGAAGAGCGAAAGAAGAGACAGAAAGGATTTTTTTTTTTCTCCTTGCGAACAGCTTTGTTCCCTTCAGTTCCTCCCCGTCAGTAGGAAAGGGTGGGAACTATTGTTCCATCCCGCTGTTCTGGCTCCTCCAGAAATCCTTGGGCTCTAAGTGACGCAACAGAGGCTCCAGCCAAGCTCCAGCAGCCAAGAGAGCTTCGATTTTTACCAGTTCGACTGTTCCATCACCCTGTGCTAATCTCAGCGGGTGCTACAGATGCGTTTGTGCAGCTCGGAAAGCCCTGAGCACTCGGGTTCCTCATTCTCATCATCAGTGAGGACTAAAGTTGTTTCCAAAGGTCACCTAAAGGTGTTTGTTTTCCTCTCGATCAGAGATGATTTCTAGCGGTCCTCTCTGAGGTGCCAGGTGTGACCCACCCAGAGATGGGAGAGGGAGAAGTGGCATCACACAGACACGGTTACAGGAGCATGGAACGGCCTGGGTTGGAAAAAAATCATCTCATCCCACCCCCTGCCATGGCAGGGACAATTTCCACTATCCCGGGATGCTCCAAGCCCCATCCAAGCTGGCCGTGGGCACTGCCAGGGATCCAGGGCAGCCACAGCTTCTCTGGGCACCCTGTGCCAGCCCTGCCCACCCTCACAGGGATTTTTTTTCTGTCTAACTGAGCTGAATTTCCCCTCCAGGCTGGCACCCAGACATCAGCAGAGCCCAGTGCCACCAGGGAAATGCCACATGTGCCCAGACAGCCCCGAGTTCACAGCTGATGCTATCGCAGCTGACACGTGGAGGACTGCAGCCTTGTTTGAACAACAAAGCCCAAGAAAACATCCTGTAATGTAACATTGAAACCAGCACCTACAGTGATTAAAATAGAAAGACTCCCCAGCCACGGAGTTTGTGCCACTTATTTATATCAGCAGTGTCTCTGGCTGATGGGAATGAGCACTTCAAATAGATGAAAAGCAGCAGAGATCCCAATTTCTGTCTGTATTTTATATTCAGGGTGGATTCTTACAATCACAGAATATCCTGAGCTGGAAGGGACCCACAAGGGTCATCCAGTGCAGCTCCTGACCCTGCACAGACCCCCCAAAATCCCACCCTGGGCATCCCTGGAGCAGTGTCCAAGCTCTCCTGGAGCTCTGGCATTCCCTGGGGAGCCTGGGCAGTGCCCAGCACCCTCTGGGGGAAGAACCTTTCCCAAAATCCACCCTAAACCTCCCTGACACAGCTCCAGCTGTCCCTTGGATCTATCACAGACAGAAGACTGGACATGCCTTTGGGACAGCAAACAATTGATGTAATTTTAAACTTTTTAATAATAATAATTTAAGTTCTCGTCCAAAAAATTTTGGGGTAATTTTTAAGTTATCACCCAAAAAAATCCCTGAACTACATCTCTGCAATCATCAAGATTTCATTGCAGAAGACAAGAAAGGACAGGAGTTACCAATTGGTCTGCAAGTATTACAGAGTGTCAGGAAAGACTGTTAGAGTTAATGCACATCTGCAGTTTATATCCTCCCTAAATTAGAAAAACCTGCCATTAAAACCACATGGAGCTATGACCCAGCTGCCAATTAACAAAAGCTTAGCAAGATTTGAAAGAAGAACAAGATACTGATGTGTGAAAATTTTACCACAGATCATATTTTGACAAGGGTTTTGAAAATATATTGAAAATAAAACACTTCTTCCCAGTGTGTAAAAAACCTGAAAAAAAGCTTTCATTAATTATCTTTACCACAACTGCTGGAAAACAAAAAACAAAAACAAAAACAAACCAAACAAAAACTCATTTTGAATAAAAGAAAATTATCTCAGAAATTAGAAGTCTAAAAATGAATCTGTAGTTTATTATTTGAGTACAGGTGGGAGTTAGATTTAGCTCCGAGACAGACTGTGATTAAAAAAAAATACATTGTGTAGTAAGAACCTGTTAATTTGTAGCCAACTGGTTACTGAGTTAGAAGGTAACTACGTCATATGAGTCCTCTGGGAGTTTATTTTTAAACATGGTCTATAGTTAGGGATGGAAATGTATTGATATGAGAGGGGCTGGTGTCACACAGAACCTTTGAGAAATAAAGAGTTTTCTGTGCCCTCACCACAGCGTGGACAATCAGGAGATTGGAATGAACTGGCTGAGGAAATTATTGTTGCCACAGCCCTGACTCACCCATCTGAGCACCAGCCTAAATCTAACGGGGTTCCTGGTGCCACCGTGCTTCACCCCCTCCCACACACCGAGCACATCCACCGGCATCTTCTGCTGGCTCCCAGAGCATCTCCAAACTCCAGAGCACAGCACAGAGCCCACCTGGAGCTCAGTACATCCACCGGCATCCTCTGCTGGCTCCCAGAGCATCTCCAGAGTCCAAAGCACAGCACAGAGCCCACCTGGAGCTCAGCACACTGAGCACATCCACCAGCATCCTCTGCTGGCTCCCAGAGCATCTCCAGAGCACAGCACAGCTCCCGCCTGGAGCTCACCACTCCACCAGGATCCTCTGCTGGCTCCCAGAGCATCTCCAGAGCACAGCACAGCTCCCGCCTGGAGCTCACCACTCCACCAGGATCCTCTGCTGGCTCCCAGAGCATCTCCAGAGCACAGCCCAGAGCCCACCTGGAGCTCTCCCACAGCTCCCCCGTGCCGGAGGGAGCTGCGAGCTGCCCACGGTGTCTGATCTCACCCCCTGCCCTCCCCGCCAGGGCTGCGAGGGGAAGCCCAGGACGAGTCATCAGGAAACGCATGCAAATGCTGCAGCTTGAGAACCCCGCTCAGGAAACCCCCAGCCCGACCTCCCCGGGCCCCTCAGCCACTTCTTGTGGCTCAGCACAGCCAGACTGGCACTGCCAGGGGGCACAGCAGCCACACAGGGCAGCTACAGAACCCTGGGAATGAAAACTCCCACGGCAAAGGGAAAAAAGCAAACCCACACCTGGAGGACAGGCTGCCCACACCATATAAAGACAAAAAACAAAGCTGCTTTCTGCCCTGGTTTTGGGTGGTTTTCTTACAATAACAGAGCCAATTCACCCTGTGCCAGACTAACAGTGTCAGGTCCAGGTAGGACCTTGGCACTGCTCTCCAGACAGGCACAGGTTTGTACAACTGCACTTCCAAAGTGGGAAATAGCTCCCAAAACCAGGAATTCCTCACCCAGCCCAGCAGCAGAGTAACTCAGCTGCTTCCCCTCGAGTACCTGAGTTCATCCCTCGGAGATTGTGCTCAGGGACACAGCCACAGGCAGCTCAAAATCCTCACACCAATGCCAGAAAATTCTACTCTGTCTCTCATTTAATACCTCGGTGCCATTTAGCCTTTCACACCTCGATGGGGGCTAACAGGACCCACCTGGGCCATGCCACTCCTGGACTGCCACCCCCCATCAGCTGTGGCCACTGTAGTAGACAGAGTGTTGTTTGGAGCCACACACAGCACAAATCTCAGAGCTAATTTGTTCTTTCAGCACGAGTGGATTTGAGGCTGTGTTTTTAATTGTTTTCCCAAGCTCCTTCCAGCTTTGGATGGGAGCAGGTTTGGGAAAGCCAAAGTCCTGGGTAGAGTCTCTCTGGTTGTACTGAGAGTCTGTCACAGGCACTGCTGCTGGACAGCAAAAGGATGAGAAAGAGGTTTAGAAGGGGTTTGAGGTGTTGTGATTTCTCACCACACTGTGACAGACACACACCATGACCTTTTCTCCTTCCCCATCCCACTGTGAGTGCAGAGCTGGGGAGTGGGCTGCACTCAAACATCACCTCCAAACAACTCTCAGTGCCCTTTCTGCTGCCCTGGAGCCAGCAGAGGAAAAAACCCAGGTGGTAACCAGGCCAGCAAGGTCTGCCTGTGTGTGATCTGGATGTAATGTTCTTTTTCTCAACGTAACAGCATCACACATCCTTGTGGCCCCGCGAGTCTGATCCTGGGGTGACTAATTCAGGATAGTCCCTAAGCCTGAGTACACCCTGCACCTCTCCAGTGCTGATTACAACAGGCAAGAGCTTTGAGACGAGGGGATTACCCAAGACACGTCTAATCTGGAGCTCTGGGTCTGTTTGCCATGTGATAACTGGGGAGTCTGTGTCCCCTGACTATTGCATCTCACTGGGGGGATTACACAGGGCTCCCGTGCTGTGTCCCCACGTGAGCTGGCCAGGGACACCCCTGGGCTGTGGGGACACATCTGTGGGTGCTGTGCTAAGTGCTGCCACGACTTGTGTTCGATTTGGGGTGTTTTGGTGACATTTTGGGAACCCCAAGGGCTGGTCTGTGTGTCCCCACGGCTGCTCTGCAGGGCACACAATGGCCATTGTTTGCCTTCGGGGCGGGTGAGCAGCCTCTGGCTCGGGAGGAACAAAGCCCGGAGCCAGTTCCTGCAAACACAAAACATGCCTTTTTATCACTTCATGACAAATTGGTTTGTCAGCAGCAGGAAGTGATGTTACTGCCGTCCTCACCGAGGGAAACTCCTCGTGGTTTCCATGGGGATGTATGCAACTGCAGAGCTACACATTGATCCGAACTGAAAGCCCCACACACGCCTGCTGAGTGCCAGGGTTCTGGGTCTGGATACCACGGGATGGTCTCAGCTGAGTCCTGCTAGCACGGGGGGACAGCCAGCTCGTGTTGGAGGCAGAGAAATGGGAATTTAAAGCCCCAAACCGGGGTGAGCTGTGTGCCTTGATACTCCAATCAAACAAAGCAGCAGAGCTGGGAGAATAAGGGGTGGGATGTGATTCTTTCACAAAGTTCAGCCTGGCTGTGCCACCAAGGCTTCCTTCTCCTCTGGCCCTCACCTTGCCAGCCATCCTCTTCCTTCTCCACCACTCCCAGCTGATCCCATCCATCTCCCCAAAACTGTCCCACTCAGGTGACATCTGACAGTCTCACTCTGATCTCTCTCTCCCCCGTGTCCTCCCGTTAACACCAGGAGCAGTTGGGGATCTGGGTGCGATCCCACCCACCAAAACATTACAGGAGCCTGAGACTGGGCAGCGTCAGAGTCGGATTACAGGGAACAGCACAAGGATCCCGATAAAGCCTTGGAAAAGGGCATGGGATGGCAGAGCTGGAAGTGCTGGTGGCTCCAGGGACCACAGCCCTGCTGCCCCGGCTGGCTGTTCACAGCAGCCTTTGTGCTGAAGCAGCTCTCTTTTGCACCCCTCTGTCAGGTGCCTGCTTGGATTATAAAAGCTGATCTGCTGCCAGGTAATGAGTTTCATTGTTCCAAGAAACACATAAACAAGCTCCCGCGGCTGTCAGGGAGCGGATTTCTGTTTGAATTGCGATTAACAGGCAGGATTTTTTTTATCAGTTGCATGGCCGGGGCTGCCAAGGTTGTATTTTTCCACTGAGCAAGCTCTGCTTTGCTTTGAAGGTGAAAGTTTGTTCCACCCTTTAGTGCAGGTGCAAAAAGGCTCACGTATTCAGAGACACTCTTGAATATTTAATCAGGACAGCAATGGCAGGTTCGACGTGCCAAGGGATTTTCCATGAACAAAGGGGTTTTGCAGGAATTGCAGCACAGGACAGGTTTTGGGGAGGATATTCACTGTGAGGTTCTGGTACACTTCCGGAAAATCTGAGTTTCTAACTTCACTTCTCAGTGCCCTGGGATCTCTCCTCTTTTAGCTGCTCCATTTTTTCCCCTCCCTTGGTGTCAGGTTGAAAGTCGGTGAGGGCTGACGTGCAGTGCTGACGACAGAGCTGCTTTGGAGGGGCAGCTCACGTGGAAGAACTTCAGAGGCAGCAGTGCTTCATCCTGTCCTTCAAGGGCACCTTTCCCAGGAGAAGAATCCTGGATTTTAGCACCATTCATACCCCAGGGGAGTTGCAGGACTGCAGCAGTTTGTGGTGCTTTGCTCATCTTGCTGTGTGACAAGAACACAGCTGCTTTATGCTCACCAAAACCTTCACCTGTACACTAAACATCACAACTAAATTTCCTTGATTTTACAGTCATAACCTGCTCTGTGTGCCCGAGCAAAACCATTTTTGATAGGGCAAAAGTTGGATCTGACTCTTTGAATATCAGATATGCAAGAACTCCCTTGTGGAGTGAGTTTGGGAAACCCAGAGTCCTGCTGCTCCCTCAGCATCCCTCTCCCTGGTACCAGCATTACCCTGCCCAGGAAATCAAGCTTCCAGCTGCATCCCACAGCCATCAGCGTCCCTGGGAGGGGATGTGACAGCAGGGATGCTGTCCTGCTCCACAGACCCCATGAGAGATGCAGTTCTGTCCCAGGATGCAGTGTTCACCCTGCTCCTGCCCAGAGCTGCTCTTGGAGCTCCCCTGCCTGGTTTGTGCTGTGCTACATCAACTCTGCTCATTGCCTCAACAGAAGCACCTGATCCAAGTCACTCCAGTGATAATCTCCAGCAGGAAAGAATTTATTTGGGTCTGGGTAACAAAACCGGTGAGCTGCTGGTTACCTGATCCCTTGTCATGCCCTGATTTGTTTATAGACACAGCCCAGCTGGGTAAATAGCTCACTCCAGGCATCAGAGGCAGTTTGAGTTGCAAAAACGGATTTAGGGAGGTGGAACAGAAAAACACTCTGTGAGTTTGTGCCAAGCCTTAGAGATCTGTTACTAACAGGTTAATTTTTAGACTTAACCTTTCAGGCACTAAAAGTAAACAAGGAATAAGGAAGCTTATTCCTCCTTCTTAGGAGAAGGACTATTTTAAATTCACTGTAGCCCAGTGCCCAAGGCTCAGCTGGTTCAAACTGTTACAGCCATCAGGGCAGCCAAATCCACTCCCAGCTGAGAAGCCAGCCTTGGCTCCCTGCCACTGCACACAATTACATGGGGACAAAGAAAAGCTCAGGTTAAGAACCTGCAGTAGTTTCTAGTCAATTATGTTGTTTAAACCCATTTTTCTCAGTCAAGACCCGAGGCTAGAAGAGTTGAAAATTACAGCTCTTCACCCTGGAGCTTCCACATGAGTTTTGGGACTGTGAAATGCAGTACTTTAAAGAATATGTAATCCAGATGAAAAGAAATATCATAATTTATTCCATTGGTATAAAAAAAGTTATAATCATGTAACAAAACTATGTCTTCATAAGAAGAAATATATTATTTCACATCATAAATAAACCAGCAAACATACAACCCTTGGCAACTCAAAAAAAAAAAAAAAAGCACTCGCCTGGTGCTTTCATGTCAGTGCTTGGGAAACAAGAAGAGCTGACAGATATACACACACAGGATTATAGTACCAAAAAATACTGAGGTATTTGGTTTCTCTAGAAATGAAACTTTACGTTTGTGAAGGCAAAAAAAAAAAAAAAAAAAAAGACAAAAACCCAACAACAATGCACTAACGTAAAAATAAATAAATAGGACTGTCATATAAAAGGGGACAGCATCAGTGTTGCTTAAAGTGTCCAGGAATGGGAATACTGGTGAGCATGCTACTAAACATGGAGCAGGCTTAGGACAGACAGAAAACAAGGAGGGACAGCTCAGGAAGAGCCAGTGTCCTTTGATCTCTGTGCAGACATCCAGACATTTGCTTGAGAAGGCAGAAACACCTGGATTCTCTGGCCTGGGGTGAGCTCCTCTCCACTGCCACCGCTCTGGGACACACGAGTGACTCCCCACAAAACACAAGTGCCACTGTCCCTGTAGTTATTGCACTTCTGAGACAGCAAGTCTGAGTCCTGGCCACGTTCTTCACCTGCTTCTTAGCAGCTCGGGGAAGTAGTGATGGGGCTCTGAAGGTAGCTCAAAGCACTGGACGTGGTGTGAACCGGGATGGAGACGGGGAAGTTGAACACCGTGGTGGTGGATGCCCCTCTGTCCAACACTGCCATGGCAGGGCTCCCGGCTTCTGCCGAGCAGTTGGGGGCAAGGACCTGCGACTCAAACTGCAGCAGCTGCCCCATGAAGCTGAAATTCGGGGAGATGATGCTTCTCCTCTGCTTGACAAACTCGAAGGCTTCGTCCAGTTTGACTCTGTTGGTCCTCATGAGGTAAGCGAGGCAGATGGTGGCTGAGCGGGAAATGCCAGCCTGGCAGTGCACAAAGACCCTTCCTCCCTCCTTCTTCACAGAGTCTGGAAGAATCAAAGCACACGGTTAGCAAACAAGTCTCACTGCTTCCAGAGGTGGGAAAAGCACAGACTGCTGTTTTACATTTCTTTAATCCATCCCTTCCTTAGCCTAATAGGTACCCCCGGAGCTTTTGAGACAAAGGGAGTCTTTGTCCTGAGGAAAGCAGCTATTTTCACTCTGGGCTCCTATTCCAATTATACTAATAGCTCCTCCAGGTCACTTTAGCAGTCTTGCAAGATTACTTTAATACTGATCCGCTTAAATCCACTCTTTTCTGCAAGACCAGTGCCTCTTGAATCAAGATTTCAAACAGCTTTACAAAGCTAAGATTATGCCTGTGAGTAGAATTAAACTAATGGAAATGTTCCCCGAGTGTATCTTCCCAGGGGAATGTTATTCCCCAACCTCAAGTGGAGGTTTTACCGGGGAAAAACTATGCCAAAAATCACTTCCCAGGGGGCATTAACCCAGAAAAAAGCGCGGATGGCAAAGAGAGCTCATTTACCGATGAAATCGATCGCCTCGTTGAACCAGGAGCTGATATCTGCCTTGTGGTTGTCCTCCACGGGGATACTTTTATACTGGTAGTGCCCTTCGAAGTGGTTGGGGCAGTTGGCCGAGACATTGATCAGCGCCGTGATCCCCAAAGCGTCCAGCATGTCCTTGCGGGAGGCGTGATAGGCGCTTCCCAAGTACAGGAACGGCAGGATTTCCACGGGCCCGCCCTGCAAACAGAGAGGAAGAGCGGCGGTCACTCACCCCCGCCCGGTGCTCCGCTGCGCTCCCCGCCCGCAGCGGCTCCGGAGCCGGCTCCGCATCCCCCCGGCGCTCACCTGGTCGTAGAGCGGGGTCCCGCAGGAGCTGCAGCCCGAATCGGCGCTGCCGGGCGCGGGGCTGGCGCTCAGGGGCAGGCTGAGCCCGGCGGGGGCGGCCGGCTTGGTGCAGAGCTCGGAGCAGGCGGACGCGAAGGCTTCGTAACCTCCTGCGGGGGCAGAGCGGGGAGAGGAGCGCGGGGTGAGCGCCGCACGGCCGGGGGGCGAGCGGGGCGGCGCGGCCCGGCTCCCCCGTCCCCTCCGCCGCCAGCGGGGCCACTCACCCTTGAGGAAACAGATGCGGGCACCGCGGGCCTCCCTGCAGAGGGTGCCGAGCGCCAGCAGCATGGTGCTGTCGCGCTTGGGCACGTCCAGGTCGGCGCTGCGCTCGTCCAGCAGCACCACGGTGTGGAAGAGCCCCTGGCGCAGGCGGGCGCGGAGCTCCTCGTTGGGCACGACGTGCTCCAGAGCCAGGGCGCCCTTGGCGCGGCGCCGCACGATGGTGCTCAGGCGGACGTTGCAGGAGCCGCGGATGTGCGCGGCGTTGAAGGAGAAGAAGGAGCGGCAGTCGAGGACGAGGCACTGCGAGCCGCGCTCCTGCAGCAGCCCCCGCAGCGCCTCGCAGTCCAGCGCGCACACCCGCAGGTTCACCATGGCTGGGCAGCGGAGGGACGGGCGGAGGGCAGGGCAGAGCGCGGAGGTGCCGCTGTCCCCGGGTGTCCCGGTGGCCCGGCGTCCCGCGCTTATATCGGGGCCGCGCACGGCGGGACGGCGTTTTCTCAATGGGGCCGCGTCACGTGGTGTCTTGGAGGGGGCGGGGCCGCTGCTGCAGGTGACGTCACCCTGGCCGCGCGCCAGCGCGGGCGCGCCCGGCCCCGGCTGGTGTGACGTCATTTTCTTCGGGCACGGGGGCGCGCACGCGTGTGTGTGTGTGTGTGTGTGAGACCCCCATTCACACAGCTGGACACATCTGGACACATCTGGACACACCTGGACACGCACAGACCTGTGCAGACACACGTACTACACACAAACCCCCGATATAGATATATATTTACAAATATATACACATAA
>VXBI01013990.1:1497-102861 GCA_013397375.1 Toxostoma redivivum | reverse complement strand
TCCCTTCCCTTCCCTTCCATTTTCTTCCCACCACTCCATCACATTTTCTGTCTCCTCCAGTGTCCCCCAGGCTGTGACCACCTCAGGCCAGCTGGGCTCTGTGTCAAACTCAGATCTCCAGGGTTTTCCAGGTTCCCAAGGGGTCCAGGAGGACAGGAATGGACAAGGGCACGGGTGGGTGAGTGCCAGCTCTGGCTCACCCACAGGATTGTCTCTGCTCTGCTGAGCACAGTGGGTTTTTCTGCCAGAACTGCAGCCTCAAAGTGAATCTGTTATTTCAACACGTTCCTTTAAAATAAACACAGGATTGCACTTTTAATTCCATTTATTTATTGTTGTGCTTTTAGCAGTGGGCTGGAAGCAGATTGTGGGAGGAACACTCACACATTTGGGTGCTGGGAGATGACTCCTCATCACACCAACAGCCAGTGGCAGAAGGACCCTGCAGGGCCCACCAGCTGGGCAGGTGACACCTGTCCCACCACAGGGACCTCACCCCTGGTGGCAGCAGACCCAGCTGTCCCCCTTGGATGTGCTCACCTCCAAAGATGTGATATCACTGTCACACCAAGCTCTGTGACCTGGCACATCATCTGTCCAACACCAGCCAGCCCACATTGTTCTGAGGAGATGAACAGCAGGAATTCTCCGGGATGGATTCCTTGCCAACTTCTAGCAGCACAAGCCAGCAAGGCAGATGGCCACAAGGCAGGGCTGTATCCATCATTTTTTTCTGGAGGAAATGGACCTCAGATATGGAGCTTTCTGTGGGTCTGTACCCAGGAATTGTTTCACTTTTCTCCTTTGGAGTGTGATGTGTGATGTGGGAGGGATTTAAGGCATCTCCTGGCAGGAGCATGAGAGAGTCAAGGACTCTGTCCAGCCACAGGGGAGAACCCCTGTGGGATTAGGAACGGGGGACATCCTTTGAATAATGAAATCAGAATGGTTTGGGCTGGAAGGGAAAAAAAAACATTTATTCCACACCCTGCCTGGCTCACAGGTATCCCTGTGCCACTGACAGACTTTTCTCTCCTTGTCCTAAACCCTTCTCAGTGTCCCACAAATCTAAAAGACAAAGATTTTTCTTTTCCCCAAGTCCAACATCTTCAATTTTTCCCGAGTTTAAAGAAATTTCCAGGTCTGCCACCTGCCCAGCCACGGAGCAACGTGCTCTTCATAGCGTCCCCTTTTCTCATCGTGATGTTAACCAGCACCACACAAATATTGAATATGGGCCAGGTACCTTGGCTGCTCTGAGCCAGTGCAGGGATGACACCCCTGCCTTCGCACAAAGGGAATTTACCTCCACAACAATGATAATTGCTTTTCGATTCACTTATGTAACTGTGAGACGTTTGAATCTGGTCTTGTTTATACCCGGTGTAAATCAGGAAGAAAAAAATTAATCACATGTGGCAGTGTGTACTTAATCACCCACAATCCTGGGCTGGCTATTTCCTTGCTTTATTTTTGTTTTCTTTTCTTAAATAAACCTGCCGTAAAAATGCAAGAAAGCAGAATACAAAACAATCCTGAAGTGGCTTTTAGCAGCTCATAGCGACTTGAATGACTTGCTAAAGAGCTCGTTTTCCTGCCCTAACAAAAGCCAGGAAATACAAAATTAACCCCTTCCTCCAAAACAATCCCTGTTTGCGCTGGGGCCACGATGCCTTTGTGAGGGTAAGAATAGAAACATGACAGAGAGCGTGGGGGTGGGAGGTGATGCTTTTCTGGGAGCAGATGGGACCCACTGCCTTTATCCCCGGGGCTTAAAGAGTTCCCTGTTCCTCTGCCAAAACATGTCCGAGGACATGAGGACATGAGGACATGAGTGTGAGCATTAAGGACTTTTTGGGAAAATGACTTCATGGCATTTTGATCATGGGTTGTGGGGTTTTTTTGGTCTCAGCAGGACCTGAGACCTGTCCTGGCCCCTCCAGGGGTCTCCCAGTACATCCTGGCTGATGTATTTTTTTTTTTCTTTGAGATGACAGAGCTGCAGAGAGCTTCTGCCCTGCCTGACAGCGATGCCAGTTTGTCCCAGCCTGGTGACAAGTGACGATAACCCCTGGCCTGGAACGGGCCCATTGCACAAACCAGTTACCCAGTCACACTGGTTATTCAGGCTTTTTAACCAGTCACCCATGGCCAAAATCAAATGGAACCACTCCAGAATTACGGCACCACTGGAACAGCCCCCAGCCTGCATCTCGCTGTCTTTTCAGTGCAAGTTTTGCCTGAATAAAGATATGAAGTATCAAGCCCCAACACTTGAGACACACGACAAAAATGCATGTGGGAACATTTGGAAACCGTGCTGGATGCATTTCTTCAGCATGTGTAACATTTTCTCTGAATTCAGTTTCACAACCCAGCATTTCCTTTTGTAAATATTTGGACAGATTTTACAGAGGCACAGATTCATAAGAAACAGAAGGAAAAAGAAAAGAAAGATACAGAGGGAGAGAGAGAAATGAAAAGAAGGAAGCAAAAAAGCAAGCAAGAAGGGAAAGAAAGATGGAAAGAAAGAAAGAGAAACAAAAAAGGATTTGGAGATGAAAGGTCACAATACACAGAACACTAACAATATAGAATTACTGATGACTCACACTACAACGAAAACACTATTTTTTATGCATTTAAATACCAAGATTTAACCCTTTGGCCAGGGTTTGGCTGAGCTCAGACTGTCCCAAATCCTTTTTCTCAGAGCAGAGGGAATAGGGTGGCAGGAGGATAAGCCCTAAGCTCGAAAACCAGCTCTGGGTTGAGGTCTCCCTCCTGGAGAGACAGGCTGGAAAACCTGGTACATTTATTTCTGTGGGCCATGAGTGCAAAGAGCTGGTGTAGGAGCTCTGGTATTTCAACAGGGACATATCTGGATCTTAATGGACTTTGGGGAATATGGAAAACTCCTTTCTTCCATCCCTGCCTGAGGAAATCTCATTCCCAGCTGCTCTGGGGCTGGCACAGCAGCAGTGGGTGCCAGTCCTGCACAGAGTGGGCACTGCCTGGACCCCAGGCTCCTCACCACGAGCTGCTGTGAGCTCCCATCTCTTCCTGACCCTGCAGGCAGCATCCCAAACACCCCAAAGCACGAGAACCCCGGAGCTGCAGCTGGGCTTTGCCACCAGCCAGCCCTGTGTGACCCTGGCACAGCATCACCAAATGCTTGTCATTGAAATTTGCGGTGTGGGCAGTCCCCATCCCAATTCTGCATGGCTCATGTGACCCTATCCCCACCAAAAGCTTGTCACTGACATTTGGGACAGTCTCCCATCCCAATTCTGCAGGGCTCTGCTGGAGCAGCTCCTGCAAATCCCCAGTTCTGCTTTCTCCTGCAGTGACTCACGGAGCTGCCTCGGGCCAGTTGCTTAGTGCTGGGTTTTAACATGATTACAGAGCCAGCCTGGGATACCTCGGATTTGATATTCAAAATCGTTAAATACCTGCCTGCAAAGGAAAATCTCTGGGAATTAGTGGCACTGATACACTTCACAGCTCTGGGATCAGCTTAGCAGGGCAAATGGTTTAGGCAATTTAATCTCACATTTAATTGCCTCTATTAATCTGCTATGAATCATGCTTTGCACTAGGCATAAGGGTATTTATTCAATAAAATCGCTGTATTTGTAAAGTTCTCCTACTTCAAGATGAAAGGCATTAGATACACAATAAAATATACTTATGGGAAATTATTCTTCCTATTGCCGGAGAGGGTATTTTCTCAATAACATCTCCGGATGGCTGGCAGGGCAAGGCAAGGCTTCCGTGGGAGGAGGCTGAATTTGAATAGAAAACAAATGACGTCGCTCGCACCGAGGAGCAGGAGAGGCGTGTTCTCCTCCCCAGAACACGAGCCTTGGGTTCACTGCCTGACAGGTGATGTCAGCGTTTTGTGGGCGCAGTGACTCTGTAAGAACTTCAGATTCCCAGAACCATCCACTCTCATAAAGATTGAGATAAGAGCTGCTGAGGCACTGCCATTTGCCGTTTGCAGGTTGTTCTTCTGTTCTTCTTATCTTTCCAGCGGGGTGGAGGCGTCATAAAACAGACGTGGCACACGAGGGGATGATGTTGAGCTGGGATAACTCTGCCCGTTAGGACAGAACAGAACTGGAAGGGGTAGAGCTGGAGTTTGGCATCTTTTCCCTCTTCTGGAGGCACCACAAAGCTGTTCTCCACTCCTTGGAGCTCCATCTCTTCCCACCAGGGAAGGGTCTGTGAGCAGCTGCTGTGAGAAAGAATTTCATATTCACACATAACAGCTTCTCCCAGCTCACAAATAAGTTCAGGTGGATAAAGTTTGGGATCATACAGGACTGAAAGCTGCAGAGCTGATGGAAAGGCATTTCTGTCTCCTCCTGAAATCCTGTGCTAAGTGCAGGAATCAAGGGAAATCCTCCTGCTGTACTTTCATTGCTCATCTGTGCCACTTCTGCCATCCTCCAGGTCTAAATCTGTCCCGCATCTAATGGTGTTAAAAGGGGTTATTTGCTGAGGGGACAGAAAGGGAGGATGTAACAGCAAAAGCAACTGGAAACTGCCCGAAATAAAGTGAGTTTTCTGTTGTCAAAAAACATAATTCCTGCATTCCTGCACTATGGAGTAACTCAGTGTGGGGACCCAAGAGTGACCCTTCATGAAAGCATGTCAAAAAATCAAGAAACTTGTGAGGAAAGCAAGGCACAAAGAAATTCCAGTGGATATTACACTGCACATGCTCCGGCTCAGTCCCTTTGTTACCCTTGTTCCTTTTCTGTGCTTTTTTTAATGTGAGCTTTCAAGGTGTTTATAACCAAACATGGTGTTTAAACCATAACTGTTAAAAAATCCCCCCGTGCTGGTAAATACAGAACTGCTTATTCATTCAGCGCCCTGCAGTTTGTGACAATGTTTGCAAAATGACACGATTCCCTCATGTGATGGAGGGAGGTGATGTGTGTGTAATAGTGGTCAGTGAAAACACAGCATTACTCATAGGGGAGAAGAACACTTGGCTGTTTGGGACATGAAAACCTTCAGGCTGTGGAAAAAGCCAAACTTTGGCCCACGGTGCTGTTTCCAGGAGAGCTCACGGGGCAGGCTGAGTCACCCCTGTGCCACTCGAGGGGGACAGGCTGTGACACCCAGGACAGGGATCTGATCACCCATTTCTCTGGCCCTGAAATGCTTTGCCATGGCCACTCCTGGCCCTCCCACCTTGCTCATGAGCCATTTGATAAATCCCAGAGCTGGGCTGATGTCATGCCTTGCTGTGAAACCTCCAGGTGAGCCCAGCTTTGTGCTGTCCTCTGAATGTTGGACAAACTGTTTCTTGGTGGGGATGGATGAGGAGTGAGGTCACACAGCAGCACTGGCTCAAATGAATTTGCCCAAACATGGGATGTTTCTCCTGAAGGGTGGCCACATGTGTGGACAGATGCCCTGTGGCTCTTGGAGCCTGTCCCCAGCTGTGACTTCACCTCGGCCGCCGCTCAAAATCCAGAGTTTTGTTTAGAGAGAGGCCCAGCCCAAGGGATGCTCACATGAACACACTTCTGAGAGAGTGTTTTGTACAGCTGCTGTGCTGTAAAGAACTCCATTCCCATTAAAAATCCCCAAAAAAGCCACCCATAAAAGGATGAGGGGAGCCCTAAAATGGAAATGGTTGAAAACTGGGGGAGATTTTCCTTTGAGTGGCATCTCCTGGAGGGCATGAGCAGCCAGAGAGCCCCATGATGGTCCCAACCTCACCTGGATCATCTCAGCCTCACCTGGATGGTCCTAAACTCACCTGGAGGGGGACCCTGGGTCTGCTGAGGCTTGGCAGTGAGAGAGGGAAGGCAAGAGATGCTCTCTGAGTTTCAAACTGATCTCACCACTGAGAAGCACAGTGTCTCACATGGAAATCAAGGACAGGAATCCAAGTGTCTTCCCAAGGCCTGGCACAGTTATTTCCTTATGTTTTTATATCTCTTACAGCCATCTCTCAGAATGCTCTCATGTAATCAGGTCAATCAATAATTAACACTGCCATCCCCCAATTATGGGTTGAGCCAATCACAATCAGGCTGGAGAAAAAACAAATTTGAATTGAATAACTGAATAAAATAAGGGATTTCTGTTAAACACTAAAAAAAAAAAAAAAGAAAACAAAAAAAAATCATTATACTGGATATGTGTGAACACATTTATTTGAACAGAGCCCCTGACTTGAACACACAGGATTTCAAAAATGTGTGAAATGTGAGCCAGGGGCTGTATTTCTCAATTTGGCCTCTAATCAATTGAAGAATTCAAGGCACTTTTTTCCTCTTTTTTTCCTGTCTGTCCAGCTCAGGTTCAGCTCACGTGCCAGATTCACCAGTGGGTTGTGCCTCATTGATCAGCAATCACTTTTGTTTCTTCTTCAATTTTTTTTTTCTTGAAAAAGAGGAACAAGAAGTGAAAATAGCTGAAGGAGTGAGGCACATTCTCAAATGGTAAATACAAGAGGAACATGAATCATCCCCTTATAGAAATGACGAGAAAGGATGAAAAAGGTAACGGTTTGGGAGAAGCAAGTTATGTTCTACATGGCTGATTCAGCTCTCTGGAGTGAAAATGAATCATCAGAATATTTAAATCATATTACCAGTATTAACACACACAAAACCCCCAAGCCCAGGAAACCTTTGTTATGAAATAAATTTGATAACAGGCAACAAAAGAACAAAGGAGCGCTCGCTAAAACCCTGCGCTCGGTTCTGCTGCGTGTCCCAGCCCACAGAACCTCGGAAAATCAGAGTTTGCTGCAATTGTCATCACAATGCCCCGCTTAGAGCTGAGCACCGAGGAGCCTCCCAGCCCCAAACTCTTCAGAAAATTCCAGACACACTCTCCTGCACCCTCCAGAGCTTTTACACCGGGGCAGTGACACGAAGTTTTGAAAAGAAAGGAATTAGCCAACGGAGAGTGCATTTTGCAGGGTAATTACTGCTGAGGAAGGATTCATTGCTCCTGAGCAGCACAGTGTGAGTGCATGAGCCAGCCAGCAGCTCACAGACCTGAGGAGGAGGTTTGACACCAGAGCTTCTCTTATCTAATTGAACCCCAGCCCAAGTTACAGCATTAATGAAGCTGGAGCACATCAGATTTCAGGCAGGCTCCAGGTGGAGATAACAGAAGGGTCAAAGGATGGTTTTAAATCCCTTTATTTTCTTCCACCAGTCTGGCTCAGCTTAGCTTGGCTGGGACAAGAAATGACCCACGTGTCTGGGGATGTTTTTTTTGCATAGGAAACATCCAGTACAGGATATATCACAGCAGAGGCAGCAAAGCAAACCACAGGACTCCTTTACATAATGAGCTGCAAAGGTTTTCTAGTGAGATATCTTGTTGAGGAAAAAAAAGGACATTTGTATTCTGTAAAAGTTTGTCACATTTAAATTTCTCAGTACCAAAAGAAACACATTTAATAGCTGGAATCCTCAGAGAGATCAAGATGAAGTAGAGATCCACCTCCAACTGATTTCTGGTTTGTTTTTTAGTCTAAATCCTGTAACTTCTATCTCAAATCTCCAATTTTGTCTTTCAACACTGGCACTAAGGAACAAAAGTTTTCATTCTCTGCCGGTGAGCAGAGAACCCTAACGAAGATTAGCCAAAAAAACTCCGAGCAGCTATTTTTAACAAGAAAACTTTTTACTAAAGGAATGCATATTCCTGAAGTAAACATGGACAGGAAAGGCAGAAAGGGAAACTGACAGGCAGGGAGACAAACGCTGCTCCACAGAGAAGCCTCTGAAACATCTGGAATGTTGTAGTGAAAGGTTATTTACCAGGAACGTCAGCCAGGCCCAGTGCAGATGGTTCTCATTAGGCTGAGATCAAGAGACCAGCAAGGCTAAAAATATGTGTTTGCTTTTTTAGCAACTGCACTTGGTTTTCTGGGCTTCAAAAATAATAATCACCCTTACGCAACTCCTGTAACTTAGAAGTATTTTCTTGGAATATTGTTTGGCACGCTGGTTGGGATGCAGGCTCTGCCATGGCTATTACTCACACAGCCCTTCCCCCTGAGGCTTTGGTGATGTATCTTTTACTTAGAAATAGGAGGATGGCACATTATGCCGAAAAACGATGACTTTTGTTTATAAAGTGACAGAATATCTGAATTTATGCTCTGGGCCAGGCTCTTGCCTGGAGTAAATGAGTGCAGCTTCTCTGGAATCCACTGGAATATTGCATGGAGTCACTGTGGGGGCCAGAGGGCCACTGGCAACAGCAAATTCCATGCCAAGCACTGCATCTGGGGCAGGTTGGGAGTGCTCGTGGTTTTCCTGGGAATCTGTTTGGAAATAGTTGGTTGGAGTCAATGGGAAAATGTTGAATTCCATCAGGCAGGAGCCTGGCTCAGTGAGAGGGGGAGCAGGCAACTGCAATTCCCAGGGGAGAGGAGAGGTTCTGATTTCTGCTGACACGGGTAATGAGGCCAGCTCCCCAGAAATCCACGTGCCCTCGAGGCTCTGGGGACTCAAATGAGATGAAGCAGCTCTTGCCTTACCCATCACAACACATTTTGTACTGAAAGCTCTGACAGTCAGCCAGCAGAGCACGGGGAGAGGGAGATGTCATTCCACAGGGAATGGTTCTGAGCTTCCCAATGGGCTTCTGCAGCTTCCATGCAGATTTTGGAGCCATGGGTTCAGTGGAAGGGAAAAGAAGGGAAGGGGAAATGTGAATGAATGAATGAACAATTCTTAACTAAGAGATTTGAGCTCTCAGTGGAAATACCAAAGAAAATTGTTCACATCTTTCTGACGGACCCAAATTGAAAAAAACAGGTTTTGGAAGAATGCAGTTGATAAAATAGTTCCCACTGCCATGAGTTGTCCAGTTGTGACCAATCCAAAGCAGAGCAAAGGCACAGGGGCTACTGGAACCTGCAACTAAATCAAATATTTTTGCTTGGGAAATAGAATTTGGGAGACCTTAAGTTTTCAGCCTGGGTACAGCAAGGTAGTGTGAGCACCACAGAAAGCTGATCAGATGATGGGTGAGTGCACTCTGTCACTTAGTTTTGAATCACTTCCTTTTTTTTCGTTTGTTTTCTTGCGGTCAGTACTGCCAGAAAAAAATAATATTTTGAAGGGGAAAAGTGTGATCATTGCTTCTCTCATGGGATCTCAGTTTGTGAAGGATGATTTCTCAGAGAGGCTGGCTGCAGTGGGAGATGCTGTGAGGTCTGTCCTCCTGGACTGGAGATCTACAAAAATTACTTTTGTGGGCTTTTATTAGAGTTTTTGGGGTTTGGGCTTTGGGCTTTTTTTCTGAGCAGGGCAGTAGAAAAATCACCCCTGGTGTCTTTCTGTCAGTGAAGAACAGTTCAAGCAGGTGCAATGAGAGCAGGGAACTCTTTTGTCTCCTTTGGAAAACAGGGACAAAAAGCAATGGATAGAAACTGGTACACCTGAACATGAGGAAGAATTTTTTTCCTGTGCCGCACGCAGCTCTGGACAGAAAGCAGAGAAGGGATGAAGTCTCCCTCACTGGGGATATTCCAGAATTTTCTGGATGCAATCCTGTGCCTTGGATGGCCCTGCTGGAGCAGGGAGGTGGCACCAGTGACCCTCTGTGGTCCCTTCCCAGCTGGGATTTCTGTGAAGCACCAGAGGCATCCTCAGCAGGCAGAGCAGGGGGAACCTGCCCCTGCCCAGGCTGCATCTCCTGGGAGAGGGTTAGAGATGTCTTCTGTCACCTCTCAGCAGCATCAAACTCCCCTCAGGAAAAGAACAGAGGCAGATGCAAAAAAGGTGAAAGTCAGAGCTAGAATGAGTGTGGTCAGAATGAGTAAACAAACCCCAAAGTGACAAATTCCACTCTCATACACAGAACTTATTTTTTTTTTTTTTTTTTTTTTCTTTTTTTTTTGAGCCCAGCACTGAGCATTTCTAGAAATAACATCATCCCCCTGTCCAGGGCTGTGCTCTGCTCAGCAGGGCTGTCAGCTTGGCAAGTGGGCGACCTTCTGTGTAATGTATAATTCAAGTATCCAATACACAAATGATTGCAGCAGAGAACATGCAAATTATGTCCCACATCCTGCTGTTAGTCATCCTCGGGGGGGAACTCACCCCTCCAGAGCTAGGATCCCAGAACACACTGTATGTTTGTTAATCCTCACTTTTTAAAGTGTTTCGACAGCAGCAGCAACCTCACAACCCTCCTCTTGAAAATGACTGTAACTTAAAACTCCTGGAGTAAGAGACTCAGTCCTTTCCCCAAAAATAGCAAATGAATTATCCATATTTCGTTTTACTGCTGCAGAACAGTTAGGGGTATTTAATTTAAAATATGATAGCAAATTTCACGGAATCTTCCATCAAAGGGGATCAAAGCACTTTGCATATTAATTACATTTTGGAGTAAATCTCTGAGCTAAGCTTTATTACAGGAGCTAGTGAGTTGTAGGGATTCATCTGGGTGAGAGGAAATCAGGACACCTGGGATTTACTGCCTGTGACGTGCAGCCTAACCTTCCTTCAGATCCTCTGGGCCTCAGTTTGTCTGTAGGAGAAGAATGGTTATATTTAACTTTGTTTTCAAAGGCTGAGAAAGAAAATCCTCTGGCATAAGTGATGTCTGAGAGTTTACGTGGCAATTCCAGCACCGTGCAGTGGGAAGGGAGGTGAAGGGACAGATGTGCCCAGTAAAATCCTAAAGCTGCTGTGCCTGCCAGGAAATTTCCCACTGGGGTTTCCTTGGAGGTGCCAGATCACTCCTTCCCCTTTCCTGTCTCAGATATCCTGAAGGCACCACAGGGACCACCCCTCACACCCACAGCCCTGAGCATCTCCTGGGCTTGGGGAGCTGCCACTTTCACTGTGACCTCCTAGGAGAAAACTTTCTGTTTCTATCTGACAGCTCAGTGCAATCTGAGGAAGAGATCATCCAGGTTTTCAGGGGCTATCAACAGGAAATAGGTAGCAAAGCTCCTCTAAAATTTCAAATTTCAATTGAGAGTGATCTACAGGCTTCATGCTTGTTGCTCTGCTTGTGCTGGAGAAACCTTTCTAGAAGAGACCAGAGGGACAAATCCTACTCATTTAGTGTATCTGGGACAAAATAATTAATGAGAATGAATCTAGAGTCACTTTCTAGCAATAATGACATGAAAAATCATCTCGCTTTACAACACTGATAATCAGCGGCTTATGAATAAAAAATCGAGATCAAATACCTTGAACAAAGGTTATTTTCCTTGGTACATAATTTAAATAGGTCAGGTAGGATGGTAGATGTGACTAAACCTGAGTGGCTGCAGGTCACGAGACCAAGGATAAAATGATGAGAATCAGCAGCAATAAACCAGCCCAAGAGGGAGAGGATGGGCCAAGCAGCATTTGGCTCCTCATTATCAAATATGTCAAGAATAACCAAAACAAACATTTAGCCCAACCTTGGGTGAGTACAGGATTAGATAGGAGAGTGCAGAAGATTACTGTGATTGATCCCAAATCATGGTAAATACCAACTTCCTTTTGGACTTTGGCAGAAAGGATGTTTTTGAGTGCTACCTGTGTGCCCTGAGAGGTGCAAACTTTGTTTGCTCTCACACAAAGTCCATGTGCTGGGGGGAGGCCTGTCCTGCTATTGCCAAAGCCTGTTTATCTTGCTTAATCATTTACTGGAATTCCATTTGGTGCTGCCTGCAGTGGCAAAGGAGGGGTTCCTGTGGACAAGGCAGTGCACTGGGATGGGGTTTGTTCTCTTAGAAAGGAGCTGAGTTGGGATTTGTTCTCTTAGAAATTAACTGGGATGGGATTTGTTCTCTTAGAAAGGAGCTGAGTTGGGATTTGTTCTCTTAGAAGGGAACTGGGATGGGATTTGTTCTCTTAGGAATGAACTGGGATGGGATTTATTCTCTTAGAAGGGAACTGGAATGGGATTTGTTCCCTTAGAAAGCAGAGTGACCTGTGCAGCACCCAGGAAGAAGGAGAGCACAGCTGGTCCCATTTTCCTGGGAGGAGCAGAGCCAGGGGAAGCTGAAGGGCTGGACAGGAGAATGTTCTGGGGTGAGCCCAGACCTTTTGCAACCAATCCAGTGCTCCCCAGGGGCTGCCCTTCCTCTGTTCTACGTGGCACTGCCAGCAACAGGAAAGCCACCAACGTCACCGTGGATTTGCTTCTGTCATGTTCAGCAGCTGGCACAGAGCCCCCTCCCCAGTGGGGCAGGTGATTCCTGCAAACTCCATGCAGAAGCCCTTGGCAAAGTGCTCTGGCAGAGTGGAAGCAAACAGATCCACTCACTGACCCCCATCTCCTCCCTGTGCCCCCTCATCCCATCCCCATGCAAACAAGGCACAGCAAAAGGAAAAACCTTTTGTTTTTAAAGGTCCTGGGCTGCCACTGCCACCAGTGCCAGCGCTTGACAGAGTTAAATCTGAGATTTGGCTTGCTAATGTCTGAGGAGTTGAGATGAGAATGATTATGGAAATGAGAGACAGAAGTCTGGGACAAACGCTGCTGGATTGCTTCTTATGGGGCATGTTCTCATCTGCAGTCCTTTGTAATTGCAAAAAAATGGTGCCTTGCAGATACCTGGAAGGGACTGGAGACAGACAGATGCATCTCCTCATCAGGAAGTCTGTCTTGATAGGCAGCCAAGATCCGAGGGGAGCGTGCATTATTTGCTGTTGTCATCACCATCACCATCCCTAACCTCATTTCCCTGGAGATCTGACTCCAGTGGAAATGCATGAAGGGCTGTCCTGGGGTTTACACTGTTTTTGTCAACCATGCTTCCATGTCCTTCCCACGGGACTTTGTGCCTGAGGAAGGGGTCACACACTGCCCAAAGCCCCCTGAACACTGCTGGGTTTTATTGCAAGCTGCACTTGAAAGCCATAAGAGAGCAAAAAACTGGGTGAGCTGTGAAACACCTGCAGAGGCTGCCTGGCTCCCCTCAGACACCAGCTCCAGTGGAGGAAAGCAGGACAGCAGAAAATCAGTAACAACAAGCAAAAGTTGTTTTATTTGTGCCAAAACCAGAATGATGAACCCTGAGCTTTTTTTGCATGTTGCATGTGCAGGAACATGATGTCAACACCTCTGTGCTGCAACAGGAAACAGAAAGATAAGAAGTGAAGCCTCAGCTCTTCCTGGGAACTGACTTGCCTCTGTTTTTGTTTATGTTGTGCTTTATAAAGCTGAGGTTACCAATACAAATAATCTTTTTTGGCAACTTCAGCCTTGCTTTTATTTCCCAAACAGTTTTTGGTGATTGCCAGTACATCTTTTATTTCTAAATACTTGCCTAATTTTGAGAAAGATGTGTGTACACAAATGCTGCACCATCTGCAGTTTGGGCTGTACAGCCCACAGCGTGGAAATTCTTGACTGGATGACAAAGAGAAATAAAAAAGAAAATGAAAAATTATGTGCTAGTCATAATTACCAGGCATTCCAGAATATATTTCTAGTGAAGTTATTTGTCCTAAAGATTCATATGCCTGCTTTATAATTGCCAGATGACTATGCAAATACTAGCAGTGACATGACAACAAATGACATCCCCCCACGTATGGAAATGAAGCGAAATCTAAATTTACGAACCACTCATTTTCATTATTCATCTAAGCCTAATCACAAGCACTGGGAAATGTCACTGTAAAATCCAGAGACAGTTTGTTGGTTTTTTTTTTTTTTNTTGCTGAACTGAAAATCAGAGGTCTGTTTCTTTACTCTGACAGCTCACTGAATTTAGCACCCGCTACCCCTGGTGTGCTCTCAGCTGAAATGTGCCTGAGTTTGTGGATGCCTGAGAGCACAGAGAGTGATGCTCCACGAGGAAAACTGCTCCTGAAAGGAACAGAAGCCAGCACAATGGAGCCACTGATTAAGGAGAACAATCCTGGAGGATTTCCTATTATGCCAAGCTCCAGGAGGAAACAGCGAAGCAGTGCAAAGGAAATGAGTGCATTTGCTCAAAATGAAAAGGTCAGCCAGCCCCAACTTTTCAGCTTTGATATCCACCTAACATTCCAACTCCCATTTTTATCGCAGATTATAGCTTCCCAAGGCCCTCAGGAAGCTGACAGGGAGATTGTGAGGTTGTTGGGTGGTGTGAGAACGGAACTACCTGTGATTTACAAACTTGTCATTGCAGCACAGCCGCTGCTGTGCAACGGAGAACAAAGCATCCCTTCTGCATCCTCATCACACAGCTTTAAATAACAGCTGCAGCCAGCAGCACAGAGATTCAGACTTCCCCCTTAAAACCCTCTGCAAAGGGAGTTTAACAGAATGCAACGTGGACAGGCCAAAGCTGGTGAAAGGCAAATCTACTCAGATTCTCCCAGATCTCCTTCACATGGACATCACTCAAAGTTAAACAGCAGTGACCGTGAATACAGCAAAATCTTTGATGCAAAATAATGTTACATTTGGGAGAAAAACCATGCAGGACTCCTGGGTTCCATCCACAATAATCACATTACCTCCCTATCACAGTTTAATTTCCCCTAAATTTAATTCCCTTATTTATAAAATAGAAACAACAATATTTAACTTTCTGTCGTGGGCCATTGTGAAGTGGTGAATATTCACTGCTTGTCTGAAGGAAAACCAAATTATTACAGCCTGAACAAATGGACTATTTCTATCAATGCAATAGTGGCAATGGGATTCATATTAGTTATGCCTCAGCTTTCTCAGTTTTTGTACAGTTTTGAAAACCAACTCTCAACTCTTTATGTCTGTTGAAAACAGATGCTGAACTTGTTGATGCAGGTGTAAAAGGGTTTTATGGGATTTTAGCTAAGGGAGGACACAGCACACAGAGTGAAACCATGGCACTGCTGAGGTAAATGGGGATACTCACAGCATATAATACAAACCAGCTCCTTGTACAGCATCTTTTGTATCTCAAGAGCCTCACTGAGACATAACTAAAATACCAAATCTAAAAGGCTTCCAAACACTACCTCAAGACGAGACTGGTAGAACAAAATTTCAGTCCATGGTACTTGAATGTATAATGAAAAATGCATTAGTGACTCACTTTTCCTAAGGATAGAAGTCAGCATCCTTATGAGTCAGCTTTCTGCTGAGAAAAAACTCCTGCCTTCAATGGAGCAGGAGCCACACCATTGAAAAGAGCTCAATTATCAGCCATTACACTGTGGGACAGAGTGGAGAACAGGTAATGAAAAGAGCAAAAACACGTGAAGGACTTGGCTCATGGAGGACCTCTCAGCATGATAAGACTGACCTTTAAATTCAGTGAGGAATGAGAGTTGCATCAATCCATCAGCTGCCTGGGAAATTTACTACAGATCTCTCTGGAAGTCAAAGCACACATGGGTGCTGTGGCTGCAATGTTAACAAGGGTAGGGTTAAAAGAGGCAGGTGTCTGGATCAACTAAGGGAAAAAAATGGAAAGGAGGTAATTAAATGTATTGAGCATTATCAAATTTGGATGGCTGTAAGAGATGAGAAAACTTTTGTAGAGTGTGACAGATAACATCTACAGATAAAGAAAGAATCATGTACAAGAGGAAACGTGTTGAATGCTGACAAAAAAAAAGTGATATGGGTTTGAAATGATTTAAAGGAAGTTTCTTGCATCTCTCTTAGAGTAAATGAAGGGACTCACTTCTGTGAGCACTGCACTAGCAAGGTACATTTTATTTTTCACCTCTCACTTCAGCTCCTAAGTCCTTACTGAAGCAAAACTCCCACTGGAGTCAATTTAATCTTCCTTCCGATTTGAAACAACACAACTAGGGCAAGAGAAAGCCTTTCAAGCTTTCTCACACCTCCTGGCTGCCTGGGGTCACCTGCAGCAGTGCAGTGTCCACATGAGTCACAGCACCCTTGGAACCACACGGCCAAGGAGCACAGCGTTTTTGGAGGCTGAATTCCCCCCCAGATTAATTCCATTGTCTTCAGTCCACTTCAGTGTGCTTTTTGTGGGGCTGAGTCAGAGAGTTTGGCCCTCCACCTGAGATAATATTGTCTATGGTTTTGGACAGACACGATTGCACTGCGCTGCTTTTTCACGCTTCCACTCCTCCCCTCGGTGCTCGTGCCTGGGATGTGCTGCCCACTCAAGGCCACCAGGACAGGGACTGCAGCATCGTGCCACTCAGCAGCAGGACCTCATTTATTCCTAAATCAGTTTCTCAGCTGTGTCACAGATGACCCATAAATCTTACTAAAACTGAACTGATTTCACAGCGAGAGAACTCTCTGCCGAAATTCTTTACTTCCCCCTTCTCTGGCTCCCCCACAGCATTTACCATCAGTGGCTCAATCACTTTTGCAATTAACAGCAAAATGCAACAGAAATTTTTCTCCAGGCAGTGCTGCTGGGAAGGAGCCTTCCCTTCCAGGGGTTCACTTTCAGCTTCACCACCTGTTTTGACCAATTATTGCCCTCTCAGGGGGAACCACGGCCACCTTACCCCATTTCCCTGCCCTGCCTCGGTGGGGACATGGGGACACGTCACTTACGTGAACTTTACGTGGCCCCACGGGCACGAGGGGAACACCAGAGGTTCCTGATTTACATGAAGCAGCTCCAGCCATGACTCATCTGTGCTTTGTCACTGTGACGAGGCTCCTGATGGCGAGGGGACGCTGTGTCCTCGTCATTCCCATGTCCCCATCGTCCAGGCTCTTGCAGAGAGTGGGGAAATAGCAAAATGTAAAAAGTGCCCAGGAAACTTCCCTGCAGCGTGGGAAAGCTGAGCTTCTCCTGCTTCATCTCCTACACCTCATCTGCAAGGCTTTGCTGGCTGTAGCTTGGTATCCACCAAGCATCCATCAAATCTCTGTCCTCCTGGAGAAAGGCCTTGTGTGAATGAACATCATGATTTAAATCATTTCCCATTCATCAACCAAGGCCAGAGGGCTCCCTGCTCAGGGCTGCTTAGAAAATTGGAAGAGGGCAGAGAGATGTTGCCCTGCACCATCAACCAGTGGTTACTCAACTGAGAACATCCTTGTCCATGTCAGCAACAAGCCTACAACTTTGGGATGGGGTATTTGTCTGCTGTGACTCCCCTGAACAAGAGTGGATTTCAACCTCCTTAGGCTTTTAATTTTAGGCTTAAGGAGTTAATCTGTGTGGACACAGAGGGAATCTAGGAAAATCAGTTTTATTAGGCTAATGTTGGCCTCAGTGACTGCTCTGTAAAGAAGTTTTCTTCCTGATGCTGTTCACATCACTGTCACCAGCAAAAAAAACATCCACTGATATGGAAAAAGGACATCAGGGAAATTCCATTGAAATACGTAGAATTGGAAAATTCTCTTTGTTTTTTTGCTTTGTTTTGTTTTTTTTAAATATGGTTGTTCCCACAATGATTTCAGGGAAGAGAGTGAGTGAGTGTGTGAGTAAGAAGATGAGGAAGGGGCAGGGAAATACCAAACACTTTCAGTGTACGCCCTCAAACAGTGAATGAAATTTGAAATCAGAAGAATGGAAACATTTGGGATTAAGAATGGAAGAAAGTGAAACACAAAGGATGAGAGACTCATGTTTCAGTGCTGGAAAAGTCATGATGAGCAGGACAGTAATTTTTATGTGTTTATTATATCCACACTACAAAGCCAACCAAAACAGAAGGGGCTAAATATTGTACCACTGAGCCCAACCCAATATTCCAACGTTTATTGCCTACAGCTCAGAACTGGGATAACCAAAATCTGTGTACAGATTTCAGAGCCAGCACAGGCCAAAGAATTTCCCTGGGCATCACAACTTTGGCAAACAGTATTGCAGAATGATAAAACAGGAACTTCAAGAGAACATGATATGGATATTTTCTAGACCTTCTTCCTCCCAGTACCTCATCCAGTGCCTGCAGATTGCATGTCAGGCAATCACAATCTGCCCAAAAGTCTGATATGTTCCCTTTAGTGGCCTCTGACACCAAAGATTTTAGGTACAGACATATTTACACCATAGGATGCACCAGAGCCAAGCTGCATTAGCATATGGCAGCTAAGATTAATGTTTGGAAGCAGCCCAGTCTCTGAGTCAGACTGATCCTTTCCGTTCATAAACTTTAAAGTGCCAGGAAAAAAGCGAAAAAGTCCAATTAAAATAAATCCTGGCTAACTCCACTGCAGGCTTATCATCCCAGTGTGAGGAGGACAGGATTTGGTTCTTTCTCCTGTGAGAAGCTTGAGCAAGAAACCATGAAGTAGCCTCAGCAGAGACAGGGTGAAAGGAGTGTTCTTTGGCCAGGGAGAAGTCTGGAGATTTCTGGGCCTGCCTTCCTCTACAGGCTGGAGGAGTTTTCTGGAAGGGTTTATTTGTTGCTTTGGTTTAGTGATTTCTGATTTTGCATGCTGTCATTTGAAAGAAACCCTTCACTTCATTTCTGACCATCCAGCTCTCCCAAGTTCATCTCCTCTTAGCTTGTGCCTTCAGCTAAATTTATCCTCACCTCCAAATTCCTGCCTACATGTGTGGTCTATTCATTACCAGTTCCCTTCTGCTGGGCATTCCCTTCTCCAGCAGTTTCTCTCTCCACTCATTCATATCTGTCCATGCTCCCTTGTGTCTTACAGCACTCTCCTCATCCTCATCTCAAGCCAACAATCACCAGTTTGGAGTCTCTTTTTGGTCAAGTGGTGATTGCTGGAGCTGGCCCCAAGGATGGATGCTGGATTGGATCTCAAGGCATCTGGAATTGCCCACCAAAACTAACCCCACTGCAAATCTGAGGCCAGATACTGTTTACAAGGGGGAATGGCTTCAAACTGAAAGAGAGCAGGTTTAGATGGGATATTGGGAAAGAATTCTTCCCTGTGAGGTGGGGATGCCCTGGCACAGGTGCCCAGAGAAGCTGTGGCTGCCCCTGGATCCCTGGAAGTGTCCAAGGCCAGGCTGGACATTGGGGCTTGGAACAGCCTGGGATAGTGGAAGGTGTCCCTGCAGAAGAAACAAGGTCAGAGACAATTATTTCTGCCTTAATTCATTAGAGGGTTAATAAACCATCTTTATAAAATATTTTTCTTTGGCCACGCCCTGATTTCTGCAACAGATTCTTTAGCACTGACAAAACCTCCCCAATCCACTGACCACCACAGCAGTGCCAAGAGACTGAGTGAGAACAAGGAAAACACAAGTTTCATTTGCAGCAGAGGCCACAATTAAAAATCCATACCCTTACTATGAAAAAGATGAAAAAAAAGGTATGTATTTCTTGTCAGTAATGTCCCATTGGGCTTACTCAGCTCCACAATATCTAGAGGAAATCACTGAGAATGCTGATAAGGCAGCACAGAGGACATGCCAAAAGCAAGGCAGGGAAATGCAGCTCAACATCTCACGCACAGGGCTGGCTCCAGAGGGTCAGAGGATGGGAGAGAACCCACTAAGCTGCAGTAGCAGGGCTTGGCAGGCCTTCCAAGGAAACTTCCAGAGCCTTGTTTGAGAAATTCCTCCTTGCCAAGTTGTTTGGGTTCACTTGTTTGCTGCCTGAGGGCCTCTGTGATGGCCTGGTGCTGCTGAATCCTCCCATGCTCTGTTGGAAAAAGCTGCTTTCCATGTATTGGGAGAGCTGGACACAGACCTGACCTTGCACTTGGGTACCTGAGCTCTTCCACAGCTCCCACCTGGGAAGAAGGCACCCATTCAGAGAGGTGATTGTGGATGCAGGCACAGCATCCCCATCCCTGCTGAGTGCCCACAGAGATCCTGCCCATGCAGCAGCTCTGGGAGAGATCCAAAACAGCACTCAGGCACCAAAGTGCAACTCCTGCAGACTGCTGGCGCCTGTGCTGGTGAGAGCAACCCAGGCAAGCCCTGCCTGCCCTCCTGGGCTACGTCAGATGCTCTAAGTGCCCACAGCTCCTGGGGAACGCTTCCCGAGGCGCCGCGAGGTCTGGCGCCTTTTCGTGCCCCCCTGCTCTGGTGGGCTCCATTCCCTCCCTGCCTCCTCTCCAAAAATCAGGTGGGGCTTTGGTCAGGAAGACCTTCAGGACTTGATTTCCCAGGCATGATGTAGCCAGCAGAAGGGAGCTCTCAGGAGTGCTTATAGGGATTTAACATCAGTGAGTCAGGGACCCCTTCTCCAATATCCAAGCACACTCACTGTTCCCGACATAAAAGCCCTAATTCAACACCAGAAATTCTGCACTTCTGCTTACACAGTGGCTCACCCTTCACATTTTTCTCCCTTCCCTTCATGCCCTCAAGTTTCTCACAGCACTCTGTGTTCAAAGGCCCAGACCCATCTTCCAGGGAAGGGCTCTCCAGCACTGGGTATTTAAAGCAATATTTAAGGCTCAATTCCCTGGCATATTTTCACTGACAAGACTAAATTAGGTGTCATGTGTTACCTAAGCCCAGAAGCAAACACTTTGTGGCCTGTATGAGTTTCACAGGGAGGTATTCAGTTGTCCCCTTCTCTTGAGTATTTCCCACTGGCTGATGTAGGAATCTCACCATCAGTGTACATGCACTCGAGTCCTTCAAGTCCTGGTCCTGGACTACTCCTCTCCAGTGAAAAGGGAATTTAAAGCATTTAACTCACTAGAGAGCATTACACCTTTGAGAATCAAGTTCCAATCCTCAACTCTCCTCTGCTGCTAATCCCAAATCTCCTTGAGATCCAGCCCTCTTGGAGTTCAAAGTCCTCCATCCAGAATTTCACCCTAGTTAAATATTAACTTGCATCTCCCTTTGGCCATGACCTTTGGTCAGGTGTTTGCAGCCTCCTGAACTCCAGTGAACACTCAGCACCACAGGTGTGCTGTACAAAGCATGAGGTAAGCCTGGGACAGGGGCTGCAACTTCCTTGTGGCGTTCATTTCCACAGTGGAAAAAGAGATAAAATACAAAAAAAATTTTCTGCTCGCTGTGACTTTCCCATAGTAAATTCCTGGCACCCAAAACGTGCCAGGAAAACAGGCAATTTGTATTAGAAGCAGGGTAAATTTTTTAGGGGGCTTTAAGAGCGGCAGATTCCCCTTAGCATTTCCTCACTGTCCCAGGACAAGGGAGAGGCCATGAGGCTGCACAAACCCCCTTCTCCACACTCATACACATCAGCTCTACCCATCCCTGTGACTGAAAAATAATCAGATTATTTCTTCTGCCTATTGAGCAGGAAGAAGAGAGGTTATGTCTTCTTAAGGAAAAAGCTTAGCTATTCAATAAAGAACTTACACAGTAAATTCAGTAGATACTCATTTATTCTTCTGCGTATTTTAAATCAAATCTCACAAAAATAGATGGGCAGCATTACATATGTGGTAATGATAAACAAACTACACTGCAACAAGACTTCAAGGCAACATATAAAGCTTGCTTTTTGTTCCCTGGAATTTGGGAAGTACTGCCAACATGTAGCTTACCCAAATCCTAAGAGGAAGGGCTGAACTTTCATTACTGATTATACTTAGCACAGCACTTGTATTTGAATTCTTCACCTCCACGCGTATCCTGTTCCTTCAGCAAGATTTCCTCACACGCTGTTATTTATATTTTGAAAACGCTTTATAACATTTTTCCCCCCTCTTCATTCTCTGCAATGTTTTTTCCTTTTCCTGAACGGCAGTTGTGCTCAGGGCTCCGGGACACACCCTGCAGAAACACAACACATAATCGGGGGCACACGCCCTGCAGAGCAATGCGCTCACCCCGATTCCCAGCCCACCCCGCCACACCAAAATGTGAATAAAAGCACCGGGGGAAACGGCCTGGGGTGGGCCCTGCCGCACAACATCCCAAACAAAAGCCACGGGTCAGCTTTTGGTTGTGTTTTTACACACCTCTGCAGCAGAAGGGGTATAGGTGAATAAGCACTGCACCTTCCTAGGAGTCACTGTGCATTCCCCATTGATGAACAGAGTCAACTGACCCAAGGGATGAGTGTGTGTACCCAGCTTTACCTTTGGCAAACAACGCTGCTCATGACCCAGTCACAGCTCCTACAGCAATGCAAGAGCTGTGGCAGGAGCCAGGGGCTAAAATAAAACTCAGCCGTGTGGAAGGAATCACAAAGAGAACAAAAAAGGAAATAGTATCTCTGAGTGTTACAGGATGTTAGATCACTGTGCTGAACAGGTAAGGATTGAGGCTACACTTCTCTGGGAAAGAGAAAGCTTTGAGATTACAAAATTGAGATAAGTAAAATTCATAGAATCATGGAATATGCTGAGTGGGAAGGGATGGTCCAAGTGCAGTTCCTGGCCCTGCACAGCCCCCAAATCCCACCCTGGCACCCCTGGAGAGGTGTCCAAGCTCTCCTGGAGCTCTGGCATTCCCTGGGGAACCTGGGCAGTGTCCAGCACCCTCTGGGGGAAGAACTTTTCCCAAAATCCATCCCAGCACAGCTGCAGCCCTTCCCTGGATGCTGTCCCTGTCACAGGGAGCAGAGATCAGAGCTGCCCCTCGGGAGGAAGTTCCAGGAGACCTCCCCTCAGTCTCCTCAAGGCTGAATTATCAAGGATTAATATCAACTCGATAAATTATCTTTATTAATGTGAAGTCAAAACTTTAAAATAGCGTATCAAGTGGAGATGAACAATACCCCAGAAACCTGAACATGAATCATTTTACCTGCATAAGTAAATTTATTAAATAAATAACCAAGAAGATGATTCAAATAAAGCACTTTTTTAGCCGCTATTTTTTTCATAGGAAGGAGGTACCAGTTTTGTTGTTGTGAGGCATTAGTCAGGCATTCAGATACACTCATCCATGATCTGATTTATCTGTAAGAAAGTGATCTGGAATGAGGAAAATGCTCTTTTTTGCAAGAAGAATCATGAACACGAATTAGGACTGAAGGGATTTGTTTGCTAATTTAGAACTGAAGCTGATCTTACTCTGTAGTCGTAGGTGAGTCAATTCATCCTCGTGCTTTGGTTTCTTGCTTGTTAAAGAGGTCTGACAATATTGGTTTACTGGTTTCAGAGTAGCAGTTTGGCTCAACGAACATTCCCAATGCAACTTGAAGAGAAATGATAGTTTTAAGCCTACTGTTATCAGAAAAAGATTGCTTTATTGCCCCCATGGAAAAGAAAGTTAAATTTTCCATCAGCTGTCAGTATCAGTTTGCTCATTCCAGTTTTAATGGTGGGACAACCACCTCCAATAAACCCCTTGCTTTTGGTTCCCATTCTAACACACACCATGAGCTCAGCTGCCGCACCCAGCTGGACCGGGGACAAATTCCTGTTCTTATCTGCAGCTCGATAGCAGCCTTATGTAATTAAACAATATTGTGACGAGGGTCTTATCTCAGGGCATTAACTTCTTCTTCCCTTGGCAAGGATGTGAGCGAGCTGGACCCAACTGCAAAGCTGCTCTGAGCCCACTGCTTTCTCCAGTTTGACCTTTCAGTGGAAAATAAAATCCCCACAACGCGAGCTCTGCCTGCGCTGCGTTCGTGAGACTCGAGCCTGCAGGAGGAGAACTCTTCAAGGCCACCTCCAGATTTATCTACTGTACAAGTGAAGAGCTTTTGTAAACCCTTCAGCACTCTCTTGGCTCCTGAGAGAGCTGATGCCTCTGCACAAGACAGTTAATAACAGCTAATGATGTGGGGGCCTTGCCAGGAGCACTTGGTTGTGTAACCACCTCGCCAGGCACTGTTTGTTTTGGTTTTTTCCACTACGATCGTCCCCCCTGGCTATGCCTGTGCAATCACTTGACCTCATGCGAGATGAGAATTGTCTCATTAATTTCACTGCGTTGCTCAGTTTTGGAGCACAATGCAAAGTGCAGCAGGATTTCGTGGCTGATCTGTTAGCAATCTGCTGAATATGCTCGCACAATGCAGTCAGATAGTTTAGGTGTCTGAGATGAAAAAAAAAAAAACAACAAAAAAGCCATTAGGTATTTTTATCTATTCCCTGGGGGCTTCTGGGGGATAATGCCATGTTACCTCATACTTGGGATGACTCCAGTTTAGTTTTTTATATTCCCAGCATGAATTATTACCCCTTTCCTTGAATGAAAATGGTATTGATTAACAGCTCTGACTCTTCAGTAGTTTTCCCCTGCTTGTTTCAATCTGGATTTCTTTTTTTTTTAACCAGGTATGGGCCTAGTTTCTGTTTGAAAAGAAAAAAAATGGAAATATGTGCATGTCTAAGTAAAGAAATGATGACAGCAGGAGGAAGAAAGGTACAGAATAAATTAGAAATGCAGTATATTGCATACTCAGACTGCTGTCATTTTGCTCTTTCTCTTGCCCTGCTTTTAGATTTAAAGGCAAGAATAGTTGTATTTTATTCCTGCAGTGCAGCCTAACCTGCACTGCATTGATTCTGAACACAGCAGCAGTCACACTGCCTGCAGCAAAACATCCCTGAGGGATCTGTTAGCTGGTGACAGAATTATGGGGATGCTGCATGGAGCAGGACAGGATTAGCCTTGTGCACTGCACTGAACCTGACGGGGATGCAGCCAGAAAAAGGCATGCAGGCAAAATGGAAAGACTGGGGAAATGCCTCATCTAATGAGTGGGGAGCTTTTTCTAACTTTAATCCCTTGTCTTAACTGCAAAAAAAAAGATTTCCAAGAGCAGGTGAAAGAGCTGTGCTGGCCCTAAAGGAACTTATCAAAGAATCATGGAATGGTTGGGAGGGAGCTTGAAGATCATCCAGTGCTCCAAGCCCCATCCAACCTGGCCCTGGGCCAGGGATCCAGGGGCAGCCACAGGTTCTTTGGGAAATGTGTGCCAGGGCCTGCCCACCCTCACAGGGAAGATTTTCTTCCTAATATTTAAGCTAAACACAAAGTGTGCACAGGGATGGAGGGGTGGGTGCTCTTCCATTTTTTGTGGCACTCGGAGCTGTGAGCCTTCCCCGTCTGTGTGCAGACACGGCCCGTGCTGTGACACTGACACACAGTCAGACACACGCTGGTGTTATCGTGATGCTGAAAGTGCAAAAAGCCGGACAAAGCCTGGAACACCTCCAAGCTCCAGTGTNGGCCGGGGCCGGGGCCGTCACTTCCTGGCCCTGCAGCCGCCGGCAGCGAGGCCACAGCCGGGGCCGGGGGCGCCCGCAGCCACCGCCGCCAGCACCGCCACCACCATGCCCTTTGACTTCAGGAGGTGAGTGTCGCCCAGAGTCGCGACAGAGCCCGCCCGCCCCCGCGGGGACCGGGAGCGGCCGCCACAGCCCCGCGCCGCTCCCCGCCCGCGGGTGCGCGTGGGATGGGCGGGGGGATGATGGATGGATGGATGGATGGATGGATGGATGGATGGATGGATGGATGGATGGATGGATGGATGGATGGATGGATGGATGGATGGATGGACGGATGGATGAGATGTGCACAGGGAAAGAGTGCCCAGCTCCATAATGCCCTTCCAGCAAGCCAAAGCGGGTGTGTGCACTTTGTGTTGCCTGGGCAGGATGCAGGGAGCAGCGGGATTTTTGGGGTGATGGATGCGGGTGCTGGGGTGGAGGTGCTGGGCTGCTTGTCGTCCCGCAGGTGTCTGGGGTCTCATTCTTTGTGAGGGGCTCGCTTTTTGTGGTGGGGTTCCTGCAGCACCTTTAGAAGGTCATTGTGGAGCTCCCATGGCAGCTTTAGGGCATAATTCCCTACAGTGGAGTTCCCATGGCAGCTTTAGGGCACCATTCCTTACAGTGAGGTGCACTGCAACTTTAGGGCATCATTCCTTACAGTGGGGTTCACACTGCAGCTTTAGGGTATTGTTCTTTACAGTGGGGTTCCCATGGCAGCTTTAGGGCACCATTCCTTACAGTGAGGTGCACTGCAACTTTAGGGCATCATTCCTTACAGTGGGGTTCACACTGCAGCTTTAGGGTATTGTTCTTTACAGTGGGGTTCCCACAGCAGCCTTAGGAGATCACAGTGGGGTTCCCACAGTGGCTTTAGGGGGTCACTGCTTAGGGTGGAGCTCCCAGAGCATTTTTAGGGTCACTCTTTGCAGCAGGGCTCCGTGTGCCAAAGCTGTGCCACGTGTCTGATGGCTGGAACCAACATCGACGCCTCCACCTTCAGTTTTGCCATTTTGAGCAGGTTCAAGTTGTAGGATTTGGCCTTTCTGTGCATCCCCTGGGCTGTGTCAGGTACCAAAGCAGAAGTGAAAAAGACCCCTCTGACTTCACTGGAGCCAAAATAGCAACTGTGGGTTCATGTTCTTTTTTTGAGCTGTTCTTGAACCAAGCATTTGCAACTTTCCAAGTTCAGAGCTGCCAAGGGGAAGATGCACAGATGACTTTTCTTGTCCAGATTTTACTACAACACAAATATTACAATAAGAAATACATGCATTTTGGGGAATATGCAGTTAACTACAGTCCTTTCCATGCAGGATCATCACTGACCCCTACATGTGCACCCCCTTGAGATGGGAAATGGTGACAGTGCAGTGCTTTAGTTCTCCCAAACAGAAAGTTGTGCATTATATTTTTACTGTAATTCTAAACCAGGCCTCTCATTTATACAGGCTAACAGGATCTTGTGTGATCCATGGGGCATTGTTGAACATGGAGGCAGTTGCTTCTGAATGAAAACTTGCTGAAGCTGGAAACAGCATCTGCTGGATCATGTGGGATCCGGGGCCCAGAGCCTCGTTTCTGCTTTTGTGTAAAATTTGATTAAAAAATTCTTCTTTGGAGACACTCTGCCAGCTGCGAATCCCATTGCCATCCATTTTCAGACTCATAAAATATGTGAACAATAAGAGATCCTAGGCTGTGGCTGTCACTTTGTAATAGCAGATAAAGAAAATGTTATTTCTGGTGTCTTTGAAAATGCAATTTCTGTTGGGTCTCAGAATGTGAGTGTGGAAATGCTGGCTCACCAAGAGCATAATCATCTTAAGAGACAGCACTAGTGCTTCACTTTGGAATGGAACAAAGACTTTCAGTAAAAGCTGAATTGCAGGGTTTGTGTTAATGAGTTACAAAAACAGAGACATCAGTTCAGATCTTCGTTTTAAAGATTCACAGTTGCAAATAACTTCTTTGTCATTCAGAGTGGAAGATTAGAAATAGACACTTCAAAGCTCTTCCTCAAATAACATAAGCTCACTGAACTTCAGCTTTTCTGTAAGGATGAATTTTTCAAAAGCTGCCATTGGTAACAGGAATTTCATATCTAAAGTACAGAGGAGCTATTGTCACGTGCAGCAAACCACTTTCCTGTTTTAGAAGCATGAACAGAGTTCAGGACCAAAAGGTTTGCAAAGGTTAGAGCCCTTTTTAGCTGTTGTGGGTTTTGTTCATAGTGCAGGCAATGGAATAAAATCTGCTGAGGCTGGAAAATTTTACTGTTGTAGGTAAAGTATGATGCACATGTTAAAAAAATGCACAGGTACTTCCTGACAACTCTAGAACATGCAAACAAGGCTCTGGGAGAAATAAGGTCACCACCTTGAGTAAGTTTCTGAATGAAGAAATGACATTTTCACCATGTAAATGGCAAGGTTTTTCTCTCAGACATTTCAGCTGGATGTTCCATTTGGCAGGTACAGTTCGTACTCTGTCTTTTACATGCCTGTGTATGACTAGAGATTTGGATTATTCAGAAACTTTTAGAAATACCCCTGCATGATCTTCTAGAGTCCAAAATTCCATGTGGAAAGGTGCTGTGTTCTTCTGGGGGCCACACATTTCATATTGCATCTGAAGGAATTCTGTCCTTAGCTGCTCTGCCAAGGACATTTGGAAAGGCAAGGTTTTGTTGTTTTTGCATCCTCCCCTTTCTTAGAGCTTTATTTTTGGTAATTTAGGGTGGCAGGATGTTGACAGCTGGCACCAGGTGTAGAGAGGGGCACTGCAGACCAGCTGGAAGTTCAGGCTTTCAGCTCTGTTTCTACACAAAGTAGCTCTAAGAGAAATAGATTCCCCAAACCTCATCTGGAGATGATGGAGACACAAATGACAAGTAATTAAAACAGCCCAGGACCAAAAATGTCCCTGTTCTTCACCAACTAAAAGTCAAAGAAATAATTTACTTCCGTGGGACTTAGTATCTTTGCTCTGTCTTAAACTTAGCTAGATTGAAGAACTGAAATTGCTTAAAAATCTGTCTTGCAATTTGTCTCCATCAGTCTGATGTGGAAGCAGCTTGGTTTGTTACCTGTACTTTTTTTGTGCAGTTCTTTTTTTCTGTAAGACTTCTGTTTTCTTGTCTTAATCAGTGGTTCCCTTTCATAATACAAACTGCATTTAATTCATAAATAAACCAATAATTTCAGAGTAATCACATGAATAATAATTCTTCTGTCTCGAGTATCTTTAGGGTTTTAATAATACTCAGTATTTACCCAATGCTTTTCATTTTTCAAAGCATTTCATTCAGACTAATCCCCCAGTCCTGCTCTGATGTTGGTACAGAACCAAGTTTTCAGCTCCCAGATTGGAGCCTTCAGTACAGGTCTGTTCAGTGCCTGTCACAAGGCACCAGCCCTCCTACAGAGCTACTAAATCAGTTTGTATTTCCAGAAGGCCTGATTCTTTCCTATTTTTTAACACCCATTTGGCTGAAAGAGAGACAAATTTTTCCCTTCTTGCCCATCTCCTGGTTTTTAGGACTTGTGTCAGCAAAGCAGCTTTGTATGTTTTTGATTGGGGATTTTGAGATCTCTCACTGGAGCTCAAAGGGTATTTCCCCTTGCAGCCTTTAAGATCTGGTGTCACCTGCACACTTGCAGCCTCTGAGGGTGGTTCACATCATAATTAGATTAAACTTTAAGCCTGGGTCATCTTGAGTGGTGATTGTGAGCCAGCCAGAATTCCCACATGTTGTGTGATCCCTTTAGCAGAGGCTGAGCTGCTGCTGGGACTTCAGACTGCTCAGGGGTTGAGAGTGACACAAATAAAAATGAGAATTACAGGTGTAAAAATGAGGAGTGGAGGTGGACGTGGTGGAGAGAAGCATTGCTGCAGGTTCTCTTAATTCTGGTGGCTTTTCTCTGCACCTGCCTATTTGCATGGAAGAGTCACTGGTGGGTTTGTAAGAGACTGAAACTTCTGAACCATCTTCGTCACTTCAGTTGGTTACACTGAGGAAAACTAAAATAGACCACTCTGAAATCAAGTTTTTGTTCTAATTCTGGATAATTCACAGTTGTGCCCTGGGCAGGTGTTTGGCACTGAGTGGCAAATATCTGCGAATCCTTATTTTTATGTGTAACTGAGAAATTTAGAATTTATTTCCCACAGTTAATCATTGTGATGTTTTCATTGGGGTTTTTTAATTGTTCTTTGTTTGGTTTTGGGGTTTGGTTGTTTTTTTTTTCACAGTGTGATAACCTGTATGAAGTAACAATGTGCTGTACCCGGATTTTGGAGGTCATGGGAAAGGAGCCAGGCTTAGAAAGTATTTAGATTTAAATGCTGATCTAGAGTGGAAGGCAAAAACTCTTTTTCCATCTGCACAGTAAGACAGGTCCCCACTGTCAGCTGTTCTTTGGCATGTCTGTGATAAATGATATTTTAGTGTGGGTGTGCTGATTCAGACCTATGGATCATTTTTATTGTTTTGGGACATAGGCAGGTCTTCGCTTTAGTTCCTGAAGGTTTTTTTAAAATCAAATCATTCAGTCTTAACCAAAGCTGACACAGTCCAACCTTTCTGCTCTTGGCAAAGGGAGTGTGTTTGGGTTTAAATTAGACCTAGGAGTTGTGAGGGTGAATAGACAGACTGATGCTCAGACGTGTGACCTGGCACAGTTGTGAAATCAATTCCTGACCAAAAGAAAAATGGGGGGACTGTGAAAGACAGTTTTGTTCCTTCTTTATTGAAGCCTGGAGACTAAAATCAAGTTATCTGCCTTAAGCTCACAAGTGAATGAGAAGGTGTCTCAGGGATGCTTAGTTTGGAAAATATTTTTCTCCATAGACTCAAAATCACCTAAAATCTGCTTTGTGCTCATTAATCTGGTCAGGAATTGATTTCACAACTGTGCCAGGTCACAAGTGTGAGCTCAGTCTGTCTGTTCTCTATTCTCCATCACAACTCTCAGGTCTAATTTAAACCCAAACATACTCCCTTTGCTAAGAGCAGGAAAGCTGCAATGATTTTGTCCAAAATATTAATTTATGTGATTGAGCTGGTAGCCATCACTTCCTAAATTAATGTCCAGGGGCTGTAGCACAGCTCTGAATTGGGCAGTCACGGATTTATAGAATTACAGAATCACAGAATATTCTCTGTTGGAAGGAACCCACAAGCATCATCGAGTCCAGCCTCACAACCTTGGCATTTTCAGCACCATGCTGTGACAAACCGAGCTCATTTCAGCAGAAACTGCATTTCCATCCCCACCTGCAGCCACGTCTGGAGAGCCTGTCCCAGTTCACATTGTGCAATGCCCCTGGTAAACAACCCTTCCAAGTGGTATTGCTGCCACCTTACGTAATGCCCAACGTGGGTTTGGGTGCCAGGCAGTGCCATGACTAACTTTGGCTCAACAATAGCCCTTTGAGGGCACCTGAGAAATTATTCTGCAGTCACAGCAGTCAGATGGGCAAGCAGAGCTGTACAGACAGAGTCTATTGATGTTTGTGCCACAAATAACTGATTATACATGGTGTGCATGTATGTAAATATTTCTTTCTAAGTCTCCCCAGCGCATCATTTCTCTCAAAATATCATCAGAGCGGAGATTTTTTTTTCCTGAGTAAGTAGGGAAATATTAAGTCTGGCTTTGTAGGAAAGTTTTGCATTGTTCCTTCTGAACTTTAGCTGTCCTCCTTTGTTCAGTCCTTGGTGACACAGATGCTTCCTTCATACCATCATAGTTCATTGCTGTGAAAATGACTGAATCACAGTGTAAACAGAGCTGAAGCAATGCCACCAGCCTGGGCTGGGAACTGTGCACCTTGTTGAGCTTGTATTTTGAAGTGTGCTGGTGTATTTTTTAGGCATGCAGTTCAAATGGTGGAGGTGGTGAGGAAAGAATAGGCTTGCAATGAACGAAGAAGTGGAGAATCATCTGTTTTTCTTGTCTCCTATCCAAGCACAAGCCCTGAAGTGATGTCTAGGTATTCCTGTGCAGAGCCAGCTGCTCTCGAAATGGAAGACTCGGTCTGCCAAAAAATTAACCACAGCCTTGCCACAATCTACAAAATCTTCCTTATACTGAAATGCTTGAGTATTTTAGTAGTAAATCTTCTTTATACTGAAATGTCTGAATATTTCAGTAATAATCATGGCAGACACACACACAAGATGTAGCTGGCCAGTGCAACTCACTGTTTCAATTGTCTGTGTTTGGATATTTGCATTCCTGATTGTTTTTTTTGAAGGATGTTTCCAAATGAGATGTATTTAGTTTAATTCAGAGAAGCCAGAAAGATTGGCATGTAACAGAAGAGCCTTCAAAATGCTGTGTTAAAATGTGCAGGTCTGTATTAGAGCTGACAGGATTTCAGGAGGTCATAATTCCTTAGTGTTTATTTAACAATTATATCCTAAAGGAGATCACCTGGCTCCCAAATTGTCCCTTTCTGTAGACCACAGTAATATAAATGTTTTCTGAAAAAGGTGAAGACTTCAAGCCTTGCTTGGATTCTGTGTCATTCTAAATAAAACATGACCCAACTGCTCTGAAATCTGAATGTGGCTGCTGCATTATAACAGGTTATATCTGGACCAAAAACCAGTGGTAAACCTGCAAGTTGCAGCTTTTGAATCTGTATTAGTTCTGTTTTTTTAGTGGGTATCCATACAGATATTTCTTGGAAATTGTGTCAAACCAGGAACTTGACTTGGAAGCCAGGTGATGCAGAAGAGTTGTACTTGCTTGTAGGTAATACACTTCCATGCAAATAAAAAACAGGACTGAGTTGTACAGGCTTGTACAGAAATTCTTGTCTTGGATTGGAATTGAAATGGGAGAACCTGAGCTGGTCACTGCAGAGCTCCTGATATTCTGGAGAAGTACAATATATTTTAATCCCTTGTATGAGATAGGAGTTTCTCTTACTGGTATGGAGAAATCTCTCTCTGCAGTAGGTATGGATTGGTGTGTGCTTTTGAGGGAAGTTTTATGAATATGGAGTTGTTTTCTTCCTATATCCCTCTCTCCCCCCTTTTTTTAAATTCCCCAGATGTTATATTTCTTCCTGCTCTTTTGTACCAATCTCTGATTTTTGTGCTGAGCAAGTGCAGCCGGGACTTAAAGCAGAAAGCAGCTTCCCCAAGTACAACCTACACATTTCTGATGCTAAAATAGTTCTTCCCAAATCTTGTCTCAAGGTGTTCAGCAGTGCAAGGCAGCAGCAGAGCCTCAGTGTTTTGTGATTCCTGGAAGAAGACTATGGCACAGCTCTTTTTTACCATAGCTCTCTATGGTTGTATGTAGGTAAATCCTTGGAAATTGTAGTCCAGCTTTGAATTTTGTTCAGTATTTGCTGCAGATTTTGTTTGTTTGTGGGAAGGGAATGTGACAGGAGGTTGTGAACCCTAAGCTGTCCCACTGGGAGAAGAAGAAATGTTCAGGACCAAGGGCATCACAAAGGATGGAAGTGCTGGGATGTGCTGGGGAGCTGCAGGAACAAGAATCTCTGAAGAGCTGAAGGCTCTGGGCCAGGAAGGGTTAAAGTCAGCTTATGGCATTGAAATATCTGAACAATCTGCTCAGTTTGGGGAGCAGCCATATATGTTTAATGCTCTTCCCCATTCTCTCTGCTCTCCAGAAAATGCTGCTCCCACTCAGGAGTACAATGAGTCCAGCAAAGGGCTGGATCCCTTTAAATACCAGTCCCCTTACTTGAACATTTTTTCTTCGTGACACTTTTCTCCTGTTTTGATGAAGCAGAGTGTAATTTGCTCGCTTTATTAAAAATACATTTCTCTTCCATCCTTCATTTTGACACCTGCTTCACTGCCTAAAAGGAAATAAAATGCTTGCTGGCAAGACTCCACCTTTGAGTATTGGAGATTATACTTTCCTCCTCCTCCTCCTAATTGCCTTTGGAATGTGTTTGAGCCTCACATTTTATTCTGAAGGAAAAAAAAAAGTGATGTACTGCTTCCTGTCTTCCATCCTTCAGTGTCACCTAAAATAGTTGCACTTTTGGCTTATTGCAGCAATACAATTGCTGCATATAGTTCTGAGAGAACAAGCTTGATATGCACTGGAAGAATAAAACCACAAAATTTAGCACATGGTTGACAAAAAGGTGTTCTGCAGGACAGCACAATAGAACCACAGAGCGGGCAGAAGGAGCAAAAAAGAGAACTGGCTCCTTGGAAAGGAATCAATCTAAGTGGGAGCAGAATGTATGAATTTTCATGCCTTTTTTTCAGCAGCTGCTGTGAGGATTGAAAGTGTTTTGTCCTAGAAATAAATGGGTTTGTTTTTCTGTCCCTATGCAGATCCTGTACCTGCTAAGTAACCAGCAGGCCAGATGACATAATGTGCTCAGGCTGGTGCCTCCCAGGTTCTCTCAGCCCCTTTCCCTAAATGTCCACTTACCCAAAAGCTGGATTATATAATTAATGACAGTCCTCCTGGCCTAACCTTGTTTTCTTGTTCTCAGTACTCCTCCTTGTTTCAGACACTTCCTCTGTTAGTTTCATTATGTTCTTGGAACTAGAATTAAGAGGGAGGAGCTGGCTGGCAAGGAAACGTATTCCTACATTTCACTCCTGGGTTTGTAAGTGTGGGGAGTCATCAGGTCAGGAAAAAAATCCTGTTTGCTTTGAAAACTGGTGTGATGTGAGAAGTCACTCATGCAGCATTGGAAAAATTGCCGTCTTCACCTGCTGGATAAACTGGTTTAAAACTCCATCATTCTCCCCACCTCCCTTCTCGTATCAGAGCTTGCTCGAAGTAATTGAGGATTAAACAGTTCCCGATGTAATTCTGAAGTCTTGAGAGTTTGTCTGGTGAAGCTCAGGTTCTGCAGCGTGTGTTAATTGTGTGTAAATGAGGACTGGCTGATTGCTTAATGATGTGTGTGTTATCTGCTGTTCCGTGGGTGTTAATCTTATAAAATGTGTTAATAACTGCTTGCTATTTACAAGTATCACTTATTGGTCCGGCTTTGAATGTGTATTTGCATCTCCAGCTCACACTAAGGGCCAGGCTTTGGTGTTTGTGTATTCCGTGTTTATTTTCTGTGTGAAACTGCGATTAGCAGGATCACTTATCTTACTCTACACATGCTTCAAAGTTTGTGTCCCAATTCACAAAACCAACAAGACTGGTCACAAACTACTCTCCAGGCACAGCCCTGGTACTGAACCAAGCTGAGCACATCCAGTTTGTTTTCCTAAAGCCACCTTCCTGCTGCTTTCCTTGTACAGACCTTCAAAGAATCCGAGAATCACAAAATGTTCTGAGCTGGAAGGGACCCACAAGGGTCATTGATCCTGCACAGACACCCCAACAATCCCACCCTGTGCATTCCAAACTCTCCTGGAGCTCTGGCAGCCTTGGTCAGTGCCCCACGACTCTCTGGGGAAAGAACCTTTTCCTAATATCCAGCCTAAAATCCTCCCAACACAACCCCAGCCATTCCCTCAGGTAGAACTTGGAGTTCTAGCCAAGCTTTGCTGGTTTAGCTGCAGATATTTGCAGTTTTCCCATCTAGGTTCCCAGTGCTGGAGGGAGAGGTGGGCAGATGTTGCCAGGTGCTGCTGTGCACAATGAAGGAGATGAAGAAGAAAGGATTAATTGAGTGGAACAGGAATTGCACAGTGAGTCACAACAAACTCAGGTCTGCTGGCTCCCACTGCTCATCCCATCCCTGGGATCTCAGCCTGGCTCTGCCAGAGCTGTCCTGAGTTGCTCTCTGCACATCATGTTCTCATCTGCCAGCAGACAGGAAACATAGAAATGTCATCTAAACAAAGAATTAGCAGAATGAAGTGCTCACAAGTCAGTAGTTCCTATTTTCTGCCCCTGCTGCTGACTTCCTACTATTGTTTTCCCATTCATTTAAAGAGATTTCACCTACTAGGTTGGACTGGGAGAAGAGTGATTGATTTTATTGTCTGTGCCAGGTTGTAGGAGCTAAGTGTTCTTGCAGAGTTGTCAGAACATGCATTTGTCTTTGGGTGGGAAGAAAAACAGCTAAAGAAAGGGTTTCAGAATTAAATCTTGAACTAATATTTCTCAATGACAATAGAAAAATTAATGCTTTCTATACACATAGTAAGAGTGTAAAGCAGCTCTACTTCTTCACCTGTTCTAGAATCAATTTACTACATGTAGAAATTCTTTCTTTGCTAGGTTTGTGGAGCAGAATTGGACAGATACAGCAAAGACCACAGGAATTGAAAATGCAGAGGGCATTGGAACTCAGCACTTTTTTAGTGTCAAGTGAGAGGCTTTGCTTTAAAAGGCCAGGCTTTTTTTGATGCTTCCCCAATTAAAGCCCATCTTTTCCTAGTTCACAGACTTGCTCCAAAATGCTGGTCAGATCAGGTCTGACTTTGTTTTTTTTTTCCTGTAGCAACTGTCAAGCACCTGGGGAACATAATCCATTGCTGAGCAGCCTTTATCCCTTGCCCTGCCTTCTTTTCATTCCTCTCAGCAGCAGTCTGGTGATGCCCAGCCCCTCTCAGGGTCACTGAGCAGAGGGCAGCTGTGTCCTGCTCCTGCCTTACCTGTGTCCCAGATCCCAGCTGTTCTCTAGGGCCACCTTTACTCTTTTACTTCACATATTTTCTGTCTTTAGGCACATGGAATGGGATAAATGGTCTTTCAGGCCATTTCTGCACACCCCAGCTGTTACACTGCTGAATAAGAGCAATTTAACAAGTAAAGAGGTTAATATTTTTTATTTCTGATCCTGGGCACAGGAGTTCTAGAGATGGTTTCAACAACTGTGAGTACTAAAACTCCCTCCAACTACTTCAGACAGACGTCTGGGATTTTGTTTTTATTTTTTAAGTAGATGGTATTTTACTAATCAAAGGAGAGCCGTGTGTGCAAACCTGCCACAGCTGTGCTGTTTGTTCTACCTCTGTATTTCCCTCAGCTTGAGCTGTCACATTGAAAGCTAAATTGGTGGCTTTAGATTTATCCATTTTACAGAAGTAACAGCTTTGCTTTTCAAGATCTTACCACGAGTGTCTGATGTGCTTTGTAGGAGGGAATGAAGCCAGAAAAGCGTGTTCAGATAGAAGTACCTGCCTGCCTTTGGTGGAGTGAGACTGTCTAAGCCAGCTTGGTTTTATTTGGAGCTGAATGGCCTCTGAAGAGGTTAAAAGCCACCTGATGGCTTTGTGCTCCTCTGGTGTGCTTGGGCTGCTGTGCCCAGCAGCTTTGACAAAGCTGGGATGAATTGTCCTAAAGTCATTGTTTGGGACCACTGACCCAAGGAAACAGAGGAGGAGTTGCTGCCTGTTAAACAACTTGGAAGTTCTTAGCTGAGTGTTTGGATTTTTTATTTAAAATCTATTTATTTTTCAGTAACCCTGGAGTATTCTCTATGCCATCTTAGTTTCTCTTATTTTTTTTTCTAGCCCCATCTACTTCTTTTTTGTCTGTCTCAAGAGATCAAATCTGGGGGCAGCAGTTTCACAGGATGGGTCAGGCTGGAAGGGACCACGGAGGGTCACTGGTGCCACCTCCCTGCTCCAGCAGGGCCATCCCAGAGCTCAGGGCACAGCAGTGTGTCCAGACTGCTCTGCACTGTGTTCAGCCTTCCCTGAGATGCTCCAGGCCCTTCCTTAGCTCTGCATCCTCTGCTGGATCTGCTCCACTCCAGGAGCATCCGTTCCTGATCTAGAAGCTGCAGCCTGAGAAATTGCTTGACTTCATTAAACCATTTTTTCCCTTCATTTATTTCCATTTTGGATGCTGGGGAGAGGGCTGCAAATGCCATCCCTGAGTGTTCCAGTGGCTGATCCCAGACCCCACCATGCCAGGTTTTCTCTTGGGCATCTCTAATTCTCAAGTTTTGCTGAGATGACCAGAGAAGCTGTCAGAGAAGTCAGCAGAGCACAGACAGAAATGTCCTTGTCACTGAGCTGCATGCCTCTGGTGGGAAGGTTTCTCTAGAAATACCTCTGGGGATTAAAGCCAGGGCGTTTCCATTTGTGTCTCCAGCCTGAATGATCCTGCTCTGACAGCAGGCAGAGCTTCCTTTTCATACCTTGAATTCACATGGAAAATAACCAATATGCCCTGGGTTTTTTCCTCCCCTCCTGCCTCCAAACTGCATTGATTTGGGGAAGAGAAGGGAAACTTCTGAGCCAGGGTGGTTAAACTCTGATCTCCTCTTTGTCACACCAACCTGCTCTGAAGTGTTCCTGGAGAGAGAAAATGGAGTTTGTTTGTGCACAGTCATCTTAGAATGTCAAATGGACTTAATCCAAGTTATATTTACCACGACTAAGTTTCTTTCTGCTTCCCATGTCCTCCTAAAAAATGATGAAATGTTTTATGTAAAGTGGATTCTCAGCTGTAATTGGTATCTCTGCTAAGAGCCTTAATAGTAGCAGCTACTGAATGAATCATAATCCAGAAACTCTTTCTCTAGAAAAGGGTCTTCCAGAGGTGGGAGCAGCAGGAATATGAGGAAACAGAAAAAAGCTGTGTGGTGAGATGAGGAGAGACCCTTCTGAGCCATTGTTCCAGCTCATTTCTCATGCACTCAGATGTGTTTCCTGAAGTGGGGCTGAGGTTGCTCATTCTCTTCTTGCTTCACACCTCCCTTGGTTTCCTGAATTGCCACTGCAGCTCCTCTGTCGTGAAATCAAACTTCAAAATAGACCCAGTTATACAGACCTTGTGGGAAGAGCTGGTTGTGGGGAACCCAAATCAAGGGCATGGAACCCACAACAGTAAAACAACAACAAGGTTCAGGGAGGCAGATAGGGAATGGGAAGAGGAAGAACAGAAGTGTGTCGAGTGACAAATCCCAAGGTTATGTCCTTGTCTCCAGGGAAAACTAATCCTCAGAGCTGAGGATGATTTGTCTCTTTAAAGGCACTTAAATAGAAATTGTAGTTGGCTGGATTCACTGATATCTACATGAAGTAATTAGAAAGGCTTGTGTAATTCTGAGGGATGTGGCCTAAAAATGAATTTGTTTAGGATGTCTAAATGACAGATGCTCTCAAAGAAGAGGCAGTGGATATTTTTCAAGCCTGTTATCAGACAGACCTGTCTCAAAGTGACTCTTATCAAAAACCAAATGGATGCTGGCATGGCTTGACTGTGTTTGGCACCTGCTTTGCTCTCTGTGTATCTTCCACAGTGCTGTAGTTTTTTTTGATGTTGTTTTCATCAAAAGCCATCTGGGATTGTTGTTTTGAATGAATGTTCCCAGAAATGCACAGTGCAGCAGTTTTTCTGAAGGAGGAAACCAGTATAACAAATAGAGTACTTTATCTTCTTTTGACAAAAAACACTTTTTTTTTTTCAAGAGTGAGTTTTTTAAAACTTAATGGCTGCATGGGCTGCCTGTGTGTCATTTCTTGAACATGACAAATACAGTGTGTAACAGGAGAAATTCTCTCTTCCACGTTGTAACTGGGTTTACTGGTGAGTATGTAATGAGTGGACTTTGTAAAGAACAGGCAAGCTCTTTGTTTAGTCAGGAATTGGTGAAACAGTGACCTCATGCCTTCTTGAGATTTGAGGTTTGCAGCCACACTCTGATCTCCTTTGCAAGAAGGACTTGGGGAAAACCAGCAGCAGAAATATTCTAGATATTTCATAGAATTTATCTCCAGTTTGCAGCTCCTTGCAGATGAATGGGGAGGGGCATTACCAGCAAACAAGAAGGGTAAACAAGGTTTGGTAACTGCTTTAACCTGCTTGTATTTATTCCCAGCTCTGGCATGAAATAGTTCCTCAAAGACCAACTTAGTCTCTGCCTAAAAATGCAGTGTTAGCTGCTGTGCAAGGTTTAGAGCAAAAAAAAGGAGAAAAGTTTTGGTGTGATATCCATGATTTCAAAGCGGCTGTGAAAAGACAGACTTATTCCTGCCTTAGGCAGCTGCCTTGGGAGTGAAGTAATTGCACTGCAGACACATAAATTCAGTGAGAAGAGGGATCTGCACAAAAATCTGAGTGGTGTGGTCCAAATCAGCCTCCCATGGAAGGGCTGAAGAGAGGGGTTGTTATTTCTGTGCTTCTTTTTGCTGTCTTTTCAACTGGAGCCCCTTGAGTGAGGGGTTTTGTTGATCCAGGAAGCCACCTCAGCCTGGAAAGGTTTTTCTTTATTTTTCTTTATTATTCTTTATTAAAGGTTATTCTTTATTTCCACCCCATGTCTTTGTGTCATGGTTGTCTTGCCTTTCTCTTTTTCACCCTGCAGCCCATCTCTTTCTCAGGGAAGTGATGTTTCTTACCAAGAAGGAAACAATCAGGAATGGCATTTCTACTGACCTAAACCCTTTTTTTTGGGATCTCAGAGTCCCAGGATGGGTCAAGTTGGAAGGGTCCACAGTGGGTCACTGGTCCAACCTTTTACATCCAGACAGTTTTGGAATATCCCCAGCAAGGGAGACTCCACACCCTCAAATTTTACTTTTTCTCTCTGTATTTGATAATTCCCCCTTTGTGTAGCTTAGTCACTTCTGCTGTGGAATTGCCAGGTGTTTGATTAACTCCATAGTGAAGTTCTATCCCTGCTGGAAAATGTGTTGTCCCTGCAAGTCACTTCAAGTTTATTGTTAGTGAAACAAACAATAAAAAAAAAAGCAGCACCAGGCTGTCTCATTATTCAAAAAGATCTCAAAGCTACTGATGTGTAATAAAATTAAGGTCGTTGTTCCCTCCACACTGGACTCCTTACTGAGAGTGAGTAATGTCACCAGCAATTAGTGACCTCAGCTCCAAACGTGGTATCTGCTGAAAAACAGATGTCACTTCTCCAAGCTGGTGAACATGGGAGGTGCAGAATCAAGTGTTGCTTCAACACCCACATTCTTGTAGGTGAATCACAGCCACGGACCCTTTCTGCTGAGCCAAGATGACAATGGTGTATTTACACCACCACTGACCTGCTAAAAGTCAGTGTCAGCCCTGATACTGAATGGGTTTTTATTTTTTTAAAAAAATCATCTTTGACATCAAAAATGTAATTTGTTGTAATGAATTCTCACAGCCTCCAGCTTTCAGGATGTGCTGAAGTACCTACAGTAGAGCCAGTGTGCTTCAAAAAGAAGACTGATGTTTAAATATCTGAAGAACAAAACCATTTTCCCCCTGTTTGTGAGCATTAATTTGTGGAAAGGGACAAAAATTAATCTTTTTGCTGCTGATTTACAGTGCCCAAATTCTGTTCTGTGACCAAGTGCCACACAAGAATGTGTTACAGTTCTGCTTGATTAACTGGAATCCAAAATACACTCCAAGAGCTCCAGAACAGCCTTTCCCTGGCCCCTCAGGTAAATCAGTAAAACCAGACCTTGCAGAATGGTTCATGAAAACTTTCCTGCTCACCTCAGAGCTTCTGCTGGGTCTTTGTCTTATTCCACAAAATAATTTTGGGAGAGATTCAGCTCTAGGTGCCACAGCCAGTGCATCCCTCCTGTCTTTGTGCCAGGGAGGGATGGGCAAATGTTGGAAACTGAAGGAGAAATTACTGTTTTTTCCTTCTCTGATATGAACTCCTTTGGGTATCAGTATTTCCCTTTGCTAAATTCAAATTTAACCATTGTCTAGTTAGTTCTACTTAAAAGTTTTTGGGGTTTTTTAATTGCCTCACATTCTTTGCTTATTTTTCGTGAAAAACTTAACAGCGTCTTCCAGAGTTGTTAAAAATGCTCTTTTCAGATTTCAGAGATGTCAGAGAGGATTCTTCTGTTTGGAGGTGTGGAAATCTTCAGTGAAATAATGTATTTATTACTTCATTTCCTGACATATTTCGGGTCCAAACTTGAAACTGTTCAAGTGTACATAAAGCCCTGGCAGGCAGCCCTGCCTGTGGCAGCTCCTGCTGAGGGACTGAGCTCATCCTCTGCTCAGGGGAAGCATCAATTCTAGAAAACAACTGCAGTGTTTGGGTCCTGTCCCCTCCCTGTCACTTCAGTCAGAGCTCAGGTGAGACCTCACCTGCAGAGCTGTCCCAGCACAGCACAGGGAGGAGCTGGAGCTGCTGGGGAGAGCCCAGAGGAGGCACCAGGATGGGCAGAGGATGGAGCAGCTCTGGGATTGTTCACCTGGACAGGAGAAGCTTTGGGGCGACACAATTGTGGCCTCAGTGCCTGAAGGAGCTGCGGGAAAAATGGAGAGAGAATTTACAAGAGCCTGGAGTGACAGGAAACTGGGAATGGCTTCATCCTGACAGAGCAGGGTTAGGTGGGAGATTATGAAAAAATTCTTCCCTGTGATGGTGGTGAGAAGGTGTCCAGAGAAGCTGTGGCTGCCCCTGGATCCCTGGAAGTGTCCAAGGCCAGGTTGGACAGGGCTTGGAGCATCCTGGGCTTTTTTATCAATCCAAGAGTTGAAAGGACAAGGCAAAAAAAACTTTCTCAGCTTCCTGGTGGGAATGTCAGCAAACTGGTGAAACAGCATCCCAGGGGTCATTCCTGCCTGGGTTCTAAGTGAGAATTCACAAATCTTTGTGTGATTGAGCCAGGTCTGGGGCAGAACTCCAGGTCTCTGATGAACAGGTCCAGCCTGGCCTTGGACACTTGGACAGGGCTTGGAGCCACCTGGGAGGTGTCCCTGCCCCTGGCTGGGTTTGGAACGAGCTGCTCTCTAAAGTCCCTTCCAACCCAAACCATTGTGTGATTCTATGATATACTTCTGTCTGAAGAAAAAAATCTGAGTAGCAGCAGCCCATCTTAGTGCAGGCACAGCTTTTGAAACCCTTCTGGCCCTTCCTGGCACTTGGAATCTGCCACCCTTTTGCTTGGCTCCTTTGAGGTCCCCACCTGGATGTCACCTCTCTCTTTCCAAGACTCCTGGCCATCAGAGAGCTGCAGTTCTGCCCCAGAGCTGGCTCAGTCACACAAAGATTTGTGAATTCTCTGTTGGAACCCAGTCAGGAATGACCTCTGCTCATCTCTGTTTTACCAGTTTGCTGACATTCCCACCAGGAAGGTGAGAAATTTTTTTTTGCTATATTCTTTCAACTCTTGGATTGATAAAAAAGTATTGTAGCATTCCCTCATGTTAATTATGAATATTGGTTCCTGACATTGCCAAACGGGCTTTTTTTATTTTTTTGTTTGCAACCCTGCTCTCCATTGAAAGAAAAGACACTATAGATGTGTCAGGAAATTCCTTTGTTATGCTGATGACAGCCTCATTCTATCTTTAGCCTCATATTCTGGAATTGCAAGGCCCAGCCTCCCCTTTATGAGAACACATATGACCTGGAGGAAGAACTTTCCTAGCAGCAAGTTTGTTGTTTCCACTCTGAAAGGATCTTAATTGATCAGCTCAAAGATACAACTTGGCCTTACAAGTCTTGCCTTTCTGGGGGGAGGAAGAAACTTGCCAAAAGCTAAATATAAACAAGATGCAGTGGAAAATGGACATGTGCCTGCCTTGGGAGTGTGAAGTGATGCCTCCCTTCCTGAAGCAGAGTGAGCTGCAGGTTAAGGGAGTTCACTGAGCAGCTGTAAATCTACAGCCTGCTTTCTCCTGGTCACATGTGAAAAACACAATTCACTGTCTTGGTAAAATTTAAAAAGGTTTAATAAAAAGACAATAGGAGCCAAACATAAAGCTTGGTGCTTTGGGAACATTCCTTTAAATACCTTTTATAATACATTAATTTGTTACATATTCATAGACCTTTATGCATAGTCAACTGTTTTTGGGAACTGTTTAGCATGGTCACTCTTTGGGTCGGCCTTTTTAGAGCATGCATGCTTTTTGGTTTGTGGTCTTAATTTTTTTTTATTACTTTTTAATTTGGGTGGTGGTCCTGGCTTTTTGTAGCTGGTGAGTGTTGATAATTGTGTTAGTTGTAGGGTTTTTATCACATGTTCACGGGCTGTTAGCTCAATTAAGTGGGTAGTTTAAGCATACTATCTCAAAAAAACTTATGTTTAACTTTTGCTATTAGCATAGAGAAGAGAAAGAACAAAAAATATATCCATATAGAAATGCTGTTTTACCATTATACATATAGCATTTATCCCAATACTTGCAAAGAGCCAACAACATGTCAGCACTTATAACACACATAAGATGACTCCCAGGCTGTGCCAGTGGGTGCCCAGGGTGGCACAGGGTGGCCCAGGGTGTCTGTGCCCCGTGAGCTGGCAGGTACAGCCCCTCTGCAGCATTACTAATGCCTTCCACTGCTTTGAGTACAGCAGGCAGCTCTTGCAACAGAGCACAAGGTTCCTCTCTGTTCCCAGGGTACAAATACTCCTCCAGTGACCAATGCCTCGGGAAGCTGGAGGCTTGCTGGAATTTTTACTGCTGGTGCTTGCAGGAAGGTCTGACCTGAGGGCAAGTAAAACCTGTTCCCCTTTGCCATGCACTCAGCTCCACTGCCTCCTCCCTCCTGCATTACAAATCATCCCTGCTGTCTAATCCTCATCCTTGGCTCTTCCCAGGACAGTGTAAGTGCTCTCCTGGGATTGCTCTCGGTTCTGGGAGGTAGGCAAGGAGCCAGTGGCAAAAAGAGAAAGGTTTTTCTAGTGAAAGCAGGTTTTTAACCCTTAGGTCTGATAGGAGCTGCCACAAATCTCTCATTTCTTGCGGCTTAGGGTCTCCTGTTACAATAACTCAGCTTCACAGATTTGTTTGAGACGTTTGCTTGATTTACTTATTTTTATAATGACATGTAATTAATGAAGCCTTCTTTGGGCTTTTGTCCTCACTGCTAGCATTTGATCTCTCTGGTGTCTCACAAACATACTTTTCAAGCTGTCATTGAATCCTTTACATTTCATATCTTCTAACTTGGAGTTTAGGTAGAGTGAAGAAGGTGGCTCTTTGTCCTGGCCATGCCACCTCCATCATTCTCCTCAAACTTTGATGTCATTTGGGCTTCCCCCTTGCCCACATAAACCCCACTGGTGTTTTCATAACAGGGATCAGACTGAGGAAATTGTATCAATGAACCCTGAGGACTGTTGTTCCTTTGCCAGACTATGAACCCTCCTAGCTCAGAATTTGTCTTTTCCAAGCAATTGATTGTTCTGCCAGGAGCCCTGCACATAGCCAGTCCTTTTTCTTCTGGGCTGGTGATCCTTTGGATTTACTGGCATCACACACCAGTGAGCAAAATCTAACTGGTAGTGTTTGCCTCTTATCCCAAACTTGTATTTTTTGATTGTTGTGGTCATTTCAGCATCCTTGTGCAAGCTTTAATAGACCTTGCCTCCTTCTCTTCCCTTCTGTTTGGGTCAGGTTCTGGATGTCATTCTTCAAGCTTCTGCTTTCATCCATAAAACCATAATTGAGCACTTTTTGTAGTGTCTCTGCCTAATCCAAGCTTACTTAGGCCATGGAAAAGTTAACTTGTGGTGTTGGGTGTTACTTATGTGATGAATGACAATGTGAGAGAACTCTGCCTCCTATGACATCACCTTTGCAGTGAGTTGTTTAAAAAACTGGATTTTTTTCTTTTCTTTTACTGCAGTGATGGGCCATCAGTTGAATACTAGTAAATATTTCTGATGGTGAGAACAAACTTCCTTTTATAGTATCCACACGCTGCAGTTTTTACTGAATCCAGCCTGGAGCTGTTTCCTATTTCTGAGTGTTGGCTCACACTCAGCAGCTCCTGGTGTTCACGTGCTCTGTGTCTCTCTGTTTCTCTCAGCTTTTTTAGCCTTGTTGATCTATTATTGTGACTTTGGCCAGACGACGCCAGCTTTCAGCATTTAATGGGCTGGGAGAGCAGCAGCAGCTTCCTCTGCCTGTGAGACCATGATGTCAGCAGCTACTTTGGGTTCTCTCACCCTCCTGATGCTTCGGTGGATGTGGAAAGAATGCAAACAGCACTTTCCAGATGTTCTCAGGGCAGCTGGAAAACCATACATGGATTGTTTGCTTGGGGAATATTGCTGGTGTGTTCAGGAGACAGCAGTGAGAAGGGTGATGGAAACACAGAGCTGCCAGGTGTCTCACAGAGGATTCTTGGGGTGTTAAGTGATGGCACAGATAATTCAGGACTTGAGCTGAGCAGCTGAAATATCTTTCTACCTGCTCTCCATTCCCTCTCTTCCCTTCTTTCCTCCAGCTTCAGCTCCTGAGTGAAGCACAGTGTCCTGATCTCATGCAAGGCAAATGCTGTTCTGTTCCTGCAGTTCCTCAGAGTTATCTCAGCAGTTGAAGACTAAAGAAAAGAACAATAATCTAGTTTTTAAACTCCCAGTAAAATATTTGATGTAGTAGGAGCTACTGAATAAACACAGGGCTGTTTCATCGTGGTGCAGTGTAGACTGGGAATTTGGAAGCCCTCTCCAGGGCTGGAAAAAGCATCAGCTCTCACCCACTTGTGGCATATCCAAAAAAGTCTATTTTGAGGGAGAACCGGTCACTTCCTTCTTTAGGGTGGGTGGGTGGGTGTTTTTAATGCATTAATTAATTTTTATTGAGTGATGGAAAAAGTGATGTCAGAGCTGCATTGCGGTTGGGCGTGCAGGAGCACAAGGTGGTAGGAAATAATACAGCTAACACATGAGGGCAGGGAGAGTTGAACCATGGGCAGTTTAAAATAGCAAAGCTGAGCCCTGTGGATATTAAAAGCTATGACTGAATCAAAACAACAGTCTAATATTAAACTGGATTTTGCTGGGGGAGGAACAAACCTGTTGGGTTAATTTCTGTTGTTGTATCCAATGTCCAAGGGATTTTTTTTGTCTCAACACCTGGATTTCTGACTTAGGGGTTGTCTATTTTTGGCTTTGCAGGATACAAATGACAAGGGGCAATATAGGTTGTGTTTCACTGGGTTTTTTTTTTGCCACACATCTTTCTTTAGGAGTCTGTAGAGTATCCTTTTCTTTTTTACAGTGGTCTATAAACTTGTCCAGCATGACTTTTTGCCTGGCTGTTCTCACAGTTCAGATTGCACAGATCCACAACAGGGAGGTGGAGGGAAGTGCTTTGGAAATGGGAGCCAAGAGAGAGCACAGTTACATAATTGTACAAAAGAAAAGGGTTTTGTTTTGTTTTGTTTTTCCTTCCCATATCCTCCTGCCTACTGAAAAAAATGTTGGAAAGCTGGATGGAAAAAACTTCAGCATCGTTCATCCCTGTGGGGGCATGAAATGTATTGAAATGTTCCACCTGTTTTATGGCTGGTGCTTTTCCTCTTTCAGGTTTGACATCTACAGGAAGGTGCCAAAAGACCTTACACAGCCAACCTACACAGGGGCCATTAGTAAGTAACTTCTTTTTGATGTCCTTGCATAGCCCTGGTCTAAAATTAAAGATTGTTTGACCTCTCTGTCTGCTGGGAATTTTTTTAAAGGGATGGAAAGGGTGTCCTTTGTTGCTGAGACAGCTTGTTCTGCCTATCAAACAGTGGAATAGCTTGTGTGAATTGAGAATTGTGGAATGGTTTGGGTTGGAAGGGGCCCTGAAGAGCCTCCAGTTCCAAGCAGTGATAGAGATCCACTCTCACTCCCATGGATCAATACCCAGACTTTGGCTGATACACATCTCTTGCCTTGGGCCCCTTTTCCTTCCTTCCTGCTCCTGAGGGAGGCTGGAGGCTGAGTAATGCCATTTCACACAATTATGTGCAGCAAACTGGCTGGGCAGAGGGCTTGGTAAACATTGATCAGGCTGATCCTGCCAGGCCTGTCATTACCCTCTCATTCAGCTTTCCTGTCCCACTGAGCTGGGCTTGCTTTGATCAGGGAGCTGTGCTCCATGGTAGATGGGTCAGTAGTCCTGTATGTCACTGCTGACGTGAGTGATGTCACATCCCTTGGTGACAGCAGGACTGAGTCAGTGCCAGTGAATCAGGACACAAAGGAAAGCTCTCTGTGAGCTGGAGGAGCTCCTTGGTGTGAGTGTGGTCCAAAACGGGCTGGTGTGGAGCCTCTGTCCTTGGGGATGCTCCAAACAACCAGAGCTGGCCCTGAGCAACCTGCTCAGAGCAGGGGAGTTGGATGGGATGATCTCCAGAGAGGTCCCTGCCACCTTCAACTATGCTGTGCTTCTGTGAAGATAACATTTCACTAAATATTTACTCTCAGAGTCCTTGTCCCCTGAGTTCTCCTGGCCACTGAGTTGCTTGTATCCCAGCTCCCATTTGGGTTTGCTGAAGCTGTGAACAAAGAGCTTGACTCAGTTTGGGAATTCAGAGGTGGATGAGATTTAGTGTTTTGAAAGAACACTTTGAACTTGTGAGTGATCCTGCCTCCTCTTCTGTTTTGGAAACTAAGAGTTCCCACACTGCCACTGGGCTCCCTTTGAGAATTTGTCTTGTTATGAATCACCTGCAAAAGAGTATTTTAGAAGCAAAAAAAAACCATCAAAGGACATGGAGTTTAGGCTTTCAGATCTGCAGTAAACAGCTCAAGTGATAAGTCTGTTGTGGGAAGGCTTGAAGGTTGTGACTCTTACTTAAAATTATTAGCTGACTTATTTTCTCTCTATTGTTATTTACAGCTTCTCAGGCTTTGATTTTCTTCTCTAACTGGTTCTCCTTCTTTTTCTCAGAGTGTTTTTAGGCAGCCTGATAGAAGCTTCTGAGCCACACAGGCAGCCAACAAACTGGTGGCTTTGCCTGTGAGGATCTTGGGAGCAGCTTTTCTAATGGGCTTTTCTGTCTGACCAGGCTTGTAATTTGAAAGCCACTAATCTTAGGTGTTGTAAGAGGCCATGGATGAGCCCAGCCCATTGCCAGGCCAGTTGGAAGCCTGGGAAGGTTGCATGACCTGTGATAAAATGCTTTAGGGAAGTCAGCTTGTGTTAACACTGAGGGCTTGAGTGCAGGGGAAGGTTCTGCCTCTTAAAAAATCTTTTAGGGTTTAGTAATCATGTGGAATTACTATGAATGCAACTTTATTTTGACTTTCTTTAAGTCCTCCAAATTTTACAGAGCAGATGTAAAATAGTCTATAGTATCCAACTATTAATTTAGGTCTCTTTTCCATATGATTTCTGCTGAAACCTTAGCTCAGTATCACTTCTGGTGCTGAAGGCTTTGTGGACTTACTGCAGGATTTCAACAGTGGCTTTTGGATTGTGAATAGGTCTATTTTCAAAAAAAAAGGTTTGAGGTTTATTAGGGAAGAAGGCACAGATCAGATTACAGAAGAGATGGAAAAGAGCAGCTCTGCTCCTGGGGCCAGGGCTGAAGGGGCCAAGGCTTCTAGGGAAGAAGCAGCTAAGGGAAGGGAAGTGTTGGGGGGTTTTGAGGGAGAAGAGTAGGTGATCTCAAACATGAACAAGTTCAGAAGCCAACTGGAGTGTTATTGAGGCTTTATTAGGTATGGTTTTTAAATTCCCAAATTTGCAGTGAACGCTGCATGGAAGATACTTCAGATCTGTGTGGCAACCACTCAGCCACAAACAATTTTTTTTAGGAATGAAGGAACCAAGAACAATCCACTGCCATTTACTTGGAATGAGGTTTGTCCAGAACAACACAGCCACTGCTGTAGACTTTTTTGGGAAGTGTGTAGGAGTTACTCATTCCTTTTCCTCCATAAAAATCCCTTCTTCAGGCAGCATCCCTGTCGTGCTGCTGTCCCTCTTCCACCACTTTTTGCAGGTGTAACGTGTCTGTGGTGCCACTGTGACAGATGTGGTGACAACCTGGCCATGTTTGGGTACAGAGGCAGCAGCAGCAGCACTCCTGGCTCCCTGACAGCTGGACAGGAGCAGCGGGGCTCTGGAGAGGAGCCTGCAGCCCAGGCAGCTGCTGTCACCATCCTGCTCCCCAGCCATCGCTGTGGATGCATAGTTTGCATGCACATGTTGTATGCACACATGGAAATGTTATCCAGAAATACTCTGGAGCTGTTTGGGGGCTGGAGTTTTAAATACACATCAGGAAATATCGAAGTTATGATTCACATGGCGCCTGTAACAGGACCCCGCTCCTTGTGCTTCGTAACAGTTTGCTCCACTGAATAATAAATACTATTAATTTTATGCCTTAATATAGACATGGCTCCACGTTCTCAGTCTGTGTGATGTGTTAAACACTTTGCCTTTCTCTCATTTCTCCTGGGGTGGGGAGGCAGAGCCCGGAATGTACGTAGACGGGGTATGGAGTAGAAGGGACAAGTACAAAAAGGTTAGTGCAGGAATAATAAACCTTGGCAGAGTTTTCCATCCTTTTGGGATTGCAGATTAGCCAACAGCAGTGTGTCTACACCAGCAACCTTTGATAAATTGATCATGTTACCATATTAGAGCTTTAAAAAACCTGTCTCAGATGTTGTTGGAGCTCTGTGGGAACGTCGCCGTGCTCTTGCAGTTAAGCGAAGCTTTATGCATGAATTGTTTGATTCTGTCTGATCCCAGCCTTTAATCTACTTTTCCAAATATAATACACTTGTCAAATGTGGGTGGTAGGACTGCACATTTGCATGGAAGCAAGTAAAAGCCTTCAGTGTGAAAGAAGCAGCTGAAGCACCCCGTGCATAAATTGCTGTGCTGGGAACGTCGCCTGTGCCTGCAGCTCCACGCTGAGAGAGAGGAGCTCCTGTTCTGCAGCTGAGGAAATGCTGCCTCTGGAGAGAGTCACTGATAATGCTGTCACGTGAGCCTCATGCCAAAAACTCCCCCTGCCCTGGAAATGTGTGTGTATAGGAAGAGTTTAGCAGGCAGTGCAAGTGTCCAGTGTCCTCTTCCCCAGAGTGTCCAGCAGGGACACTTCTCCTCCTGAGAAGGAGCAGGAGGGGCAGGTTAAACACTTCACCAGGCTTTGCTCATTTGGTCCCGAGCTTCCTAAGCTGGAGTTGGTTCCTTTTTAGTATTCCTCAATGGATTTCTTCCTCAGGGCATGTGTGATTCTTTTTGTAATCTGACAGGTTTTATTTCTTAAGCATCCTCAGCATCTGTAGTCAAGAATCTTCAGAATTTAGTTGTGTAAAGGAAAACCTTCTCTTGTTTTTAACCTCCCCTTTCCCTGTTGTTCTCATACTGGAAGAGACAGTGAGTGCTTGTTCCCCACTCACCTCATTCAGGCTGCTTTTATATCCCCTTCTCATGTCCACCCTCAGTAATCTTTTTTACAGCTTCAAAACTGACTCTGTGGTTTGAAGACTGGGAAAAGCATTGAGGAGCTTTGAAAGTCAGCTCCTGCCAGGCACTTCAGGGTTTTTTAGATATAGGTTAGTGGAATTTTACTGTGCTATATTTGGTAAGTATTGTCATGAACCTTTACTGCAAGAACTGAACTGAAGATGGACTTGAGGGAGCAAGTACTGGAAAAGAAGGTATTTTGATGATATAAGTGGCAGAGAAGGAAGTTTAAAAATTGGGAGAGAGAGAATTTAGTTAAGAGAGTTAGTAGTAGCAGGCTTTCCTAGAAGTGCTTGAGAGCAGAGAGGTCTGGCTGATGCTGTGGAAAGCCTTTATGGGATTATAAGAAGCAGCAAGGAATATGGGAAGCAATTAAAGAAAAAAGGGATTGTCTACGTCAAACACTGCCAGAGATCAGAGATCTCGTGTCTCTGTCAGTGATCAGCAGCACAAACACTGGACCTACTCATCTCCTGCCTTGGTTTCTTTTTTTGGGCTCCTGTGTAGGTGTGGATGTTCTCACAAGAATTTGTATTTTAAGCAGACCTTTCTCCTCCCCATGCCAGGGTCCCAGCCCTGGTGACCTTCTGTGTCCTGACAGCCAAGACTTGGGAGCAGCTCTGTGGCCATCTGAGATTTCTCTTTAGGAATTAATATCCCTTCTTGCTTCCTGTTTTCCTACTGGTCTTCAGGATTTTTTCCCCCCTCTTCTTTCCTCATCCTAGCTAGTGGATTTTTTGGCATCTCTGTTAATCCCTTGCACTTTAGGGAGGGCCAGTAAATGAATCCACAGCTGAAATTATTTTGATGAGGAAGGGGAAGCAACGCATTTCTCTTTCCTCAGAGCTGGAAGAATGAGGCACAAGGCTTTAGGTCACTCAAGGCTCTGGCTCATTACTTGCCCTCAGCACCTTTTCCCTTCCCTTGCCTCTCACATTTTTTACCAAGGCAGTTTGGACCGGGGCTGTTGTGTGATAAAATTGTTCCCAGCCTGTTGTTCTTGAGCTTCCTGAAGGAATGGGCAGTCAGGCTGTACAGGTCACGTGCAATAAAGTTGAAGAACAGGGCCTTTTCTTTTTTAAATGTATTTCTCAACCCTAATTAGTGGTGAAGTGGTCATTGCACAGAGAGCTGTGCTGGGATGGAGGGGCTGTGCTGGGGTTGTGCTCTGGCTGTCACAGCCCTGGAAGATCCTGTCAGTTCCTGCTTTTCCCTTCTGTGAGTGATTCATGGTGAGTTTGGGTATTGTATTGAACACAGGCACATAGTGCAGCCCTGTCTCCTTGAGCTGGCACATCCTTGTCTGCTCCAATCATCCCTGATCCATGGGATTTACAGCTGTGCTTCCTTCCAGCTCCTCCTGTGAGGGTGACTGTCACTGCTGCTTGAATGCTCAGTGGCTTGAATAATTTCCTGGTGAGGAGTAAACAATGACATTCCAGCTATTTTGGAACTCCGGGTTGGAATTCTTAGGAAAGACATGGCACTTGTTGTCTGGGTACCTCCCAATTCCATTTCAGTGGGGATTTTCCCTCTCTGCAGAGCCAATGTGTCAGCAAATGGAGAAATTGGAGAAGTCAGGCACTGGCTGCACAATTCCAGTTTTGCCAGGGCTCTGCTGTCCCAGCAGGCTGTGAGGTGCCTTACACAGAGCTTGGGAACCTGACAAAGAGCCAAAATGTCTCCTCATCCCAAAAAACCACGTTAGGGCACTGTGTGTGTTAGAACCCTGGTCACTGAGAATTTCAGATTTTCTGTTCTGACAGGCACTGACCCCCAGGAGAACACTGCATTTAACCTGAGGCTGTGGAGAAGGCTTCCAAAATTGAATAATAGAACTGAGATTATTGGTGTTAGTTTGAGTAGAAGTGTGTAATATCACATGGTGGAAAACTTAGAGTTTAAGGTTTTAGAATATAATAATATATATAAAGCAAGATTGAGGTTTTAGGGTAGAGGTTTGTCTTTCTTCACCTTATTCTTCATGGGTTTGGGTGATATTGTGTAACTGGATAGAAAATTCTGCATTGCAGGCCACAGGTGGTTGGTTATTGGGTTAAAGTAAAAATAGTTTAGGTGTCATTTCTTAATTGGACAGTTTATCCTTAAAAGGCCTCATAGAAAGAGAGATAGGTCTCCATTTTTAGTTTGTTAGCTTGAAGTGCTGTAGAACTCACAGTTGGTGAGACTGTAAAACAAATAAATAATAAACATCTGAGTCCTAACAAGAAATATTGTCTCACTCATTTCATCCCAGCCCTGGAGAAAGAAGAATACAGTCTTAACAGTGTGCTTTCAAAGCAAGGTTCTTTCTGCCTTATGGAGGATTTAATAGTGATAAAACTGGGAGCTAAAGCTCCAGAGAAGTGATGCTGTCAAGGAACTGTGTCAAGAAGAGGGAGTGCTGGCAGACCAGCATGGTGTGCTGGAGGTGGAGGATGCAGGAGCTGTGGGGACATGGAAATCATGGCAGGAAAAGTGGCCCAAAAATGGAAGAAACCCCTCAGGATGTTTGGATATTGGGATGGCAGTGAAATCACTGCTCTCTTGGGTTCTCTGGGCCATGGACTCTAAAGATTGTGAATTCTCAGTTGTGTATGGGTGGCATATCCATGAGGGGAATTATATGATTGTGTGAAAACAGTTTTTGTCTTTGTTAGATGTACAAACCTAACCTTTTCCTCTCCTTACCTCTGTTCCAGTCTCTGTCTGTTGCTGTCTCTTCATTTTGTTCCTCTTCCTGTCTGAGCTCACTGGATTCATAGCCACTGAAATGTAAGTAAAAGCCAAGTTTTCCCTTGTTTGTGTGGATGTGAATCTTTACAGCTTTACTGTTATCTGGGAAGAATATTCTGTAATTTCACTAGGTCACTTTGTTGCCTAATGGGTTTGGGATTCCTTTAGGTTGAGTCCAAATTCTCAGACATCCATTCAGCTTTTAATTTTTTTTAATTAATAGGCAAACTTGGTTCTGAACTATTTTTGATAGAGGAAGCTGTTCCAGACTTGCTTGATCCTTTATTAGCTGCATGCTGGATTGCATAATTAGCAGCATGGAGAAATGGATTGCATAAAATAAGAATTACTAGTTTTATATCAATAATTGCTTTTTTTTATAATGTCAGAGCTGAATCTCTGATTCATGTAGGCAGCTTTAGTAATGTGTGAATTTTTTCTTCTTCTCTTGAGCCTTACTAGGAAACCTTTTTCACAGGTTTTATGCCTGAGGACAAGTTGCCCCAGGTGGTGACAGCTTTGAGAAGAATGGAAATAATTTCTATTTTTAAAAATTGCTCATTGAACAAGCATGAAGCACTTATTAACACTGAGTTAATCAGATTATTTTTCCCCCCCATTCTAATGTTTTTACTGCCTCAAAGTAAACTTTTAGTAACTCTTAACACATCTACCTTTGTTTTGGGCTCTAGGAAACCTTCTCCATCACCCTGCTGATGTGGCAGTGAGCTCACTGAGTGTGAGGCACAGTTCCTGGATAGTTGGGAAGGGTGGAACTTCTGTCAGGCTCACATGATGCTCCTGATAGCAACAGATGTCAGTGCTGAGCAAAAAGGCTCTGAAACCTTGCTTAGATTGGCCATTTTGATAGCCAAGAGGCTCTTTCATTGTTTTTGTGCAGCTCTGTCATAGATCAAGAATATAATTTCAGGAATAACGTTAATGTTGACTAATGTTTAACTGAAGGCAGGAGTGTAATCAAGTTTGAGATCATTTTCTGGGCCTGTTGCACGTTTGCTTCAGAGATGGTATCTCAGATTTCTTGCTTGCTCACTGTTTCTTTGACTTCAGTTCCGTGTGTTTGCTTGTGAAATCCGGGGTCACCTTATCAGCCACTTCACACAGCTGAGTTTCCTTGGGTTTCTTGTTTTTAAAAACAGAAAAGCTAGACAGACTGCTTCAAGTAAAGCACTGCTTTTTCTTGCTCTCCTCTTAGATTATTCTCTTGCTTGGTTTTCTTTTTTTCTTTCAGTTAATGCTCTACAGGAGGAATTAGTAATATTTACCTAGTTTTGACCCAGTTATTGGAGTGCATGTCTTTATCTAGTGGCAGTTTCCTGACTAGAAATTCCTTTTTGAACAGCACAATTGCATAATTCTCTGAGGCCTCTTCTTGCTTTTTCCTTAAGAAGATGATGCATTTTCCACCAAAATATTGGGAAGTGCTGTAATCATGCTCAGCTGGCAAGTTCCTCATTAAAACCTCAGAGAGGTGGTGTAGTGCCTTTCCCAGCAGGAGCTGCATGGGGAGGAGGTGTTTGCAGACAATAAAACAGTAAAATTTGAGAGAGGATGTCATGCAAGGGTCTGGGACAAATGACTGCAGGAACCTGATTCGTCATGGACCATCCAGCACAAAAGCTCACACAAAAGGGTAGGAAAACCTCCTTCTGATGAGTTACAAGTCATCAGACTCTTGCTGGGAACATTCACCCCCAGCACTTGTGAAAAGGCTCTCCCAGAATAGTGGAAATACTTCAGAAAGTCACTTCAAGTCCTGCCCAGTTCAGCGACTTCGAAAGCGGGAGTAAACTTTTATTTTCCATTTGTTACTCACTGGTTTCTGTTCTGAGAAACCCAGAACGAGTTGTTGTGAGCCTCTTGTGGTTCCCTTTCAGTCAGGTATTACTGGCAGTGCATTGTGAGGCACCAGAGCCTCATTATTGGGAATAAGAATCGGGAGTTCTGCATGGTCTGGAACTTGTGAGAACTCTGTGCTGCCATTAAACTGGGCAATAGCAAATAACAGGGGAAATACTGCCTCAAAAAGCTTTTTGAGCCTTGTTTGCCCATGATCCAAATACTTACAAATATATGGAAGATTCCCTATGTGCAAACTGTTCAGTTCTCATCAACTTTTATTGCAAACTTCAAGTTTTTTTTTTTTTAGTATTAAGAGTCTCCTACAACAGATACCTCACCCAGACTGAAGTTTCCCAATACCAGCCAGGACCTGAATGATACAGGTGTGCAGTTACATGGGATGAACTTTCCTGCTTTGTCACTGCCAGCTGTGCTGTGAGCCTGCATCACTCCTTCTCCTTTTGTGTCATATCACCCTTAAAGCACTGGACAGAGCCAAGCTGGGTGGGGAGAGCTGCACAATTCTGATGGCAAGGTGAGCACTTGACATCAGAGACGTGGCAGGTTCCCTGCTGAGCTCTCCTGCTTCCCTCAGAGCCCTGGCACACCGAGTAATCTGTGGGGTGTGGGCAGGGACAGCTCCTCCAGGGCAGCCTCAGAGGTGCCCACAGGATTCCCTGTCTGACTCCCAGCACCTTTTTAAAGCAAGAGGTTGGTGTGGTTTGCTGAGCTCGTGCTGCAACATGAGAAAAGAAGTTCTGCTCTGCACCACACTGACCCCAGACACTCCCTGGCTCCTGCCCACTGCTGGACTTTCTTCCACATTCACATGGATGCAGCAACCTCAGTGCCTGGCATTACTCGAAATCTCGGTTTGGCTGCTCTTGCCCAACTTCAAAGCTGTTTTTTTCTTGACCAGCCCATTGTAGCATTTACAGTCTCAGCTGCTGAAGGCTTGTCTGGGTGGCAGAGAGCCAAGAAATGACAGCTTCATCTCCAGGATCACAGTCATAGCCCTAAAGCCAAACATTACCTGTGTGGGGAGGACAGCAGCTGTGTCATAACTCGTGTGGGCATTTCTAATGAGTGCTGTGTCTGTGCACAGGAGCTGACTCCAGTTAGGAAGTCAAACCAAGGCTCTGCAGGAAGCTCATGGAAGAGGTAACACACTCTAAAGGCACATCCTATTCTGCTGCTGACGGGTTTCCTGGGGAGACCAGCCCTGAGGAAGGGACAAAACTCCCAAATTGCTCATCTTCCAGATTTATTCTGTGACCCTGAAAGGGCTGTGGGCAGCCATGGAGGAAATCCAAGCTTGGCACTTAGGTGGGGCTGCATCCTTCCCAGGAAAAGCACAGTGAAGGGCTGCTGAGGGAAAAGAGCTTCTTTTTCTTTTCTCAGTCACAACCCCTCATTGCCATTAAGGGGAGGGTGAGTTTAACTCTAGAAGTCAAGGATCTGCTTGGTTTTTAGGGTTTTTTTGATCCAGACTGAGAGTGACTAAAGACAGTCCAAACTTCAGGCATTGGAATGTCCCCATCCCAGGAGGTGTCCAAGGAACACCTGGAGGTGGCACTCAGTGCTCTGAGCTGGGTGACAAGGTGGGGATGGGGCACAGCTTGGACTCAATGGCCTTGAAGGTCTTTTCCAACCCAAAAGTGATTCCATACCAAGAACCTTGATGAATCTCCTCAGTTTTGTGAAAGATAAAGAAGAGGAGGTCTGTGCTCCACATTTGAACCTCTGAAAGATGAGCAGCATCAAACACTCTTGTCCCACTGAGCCAATGACTCAAATGGCTGAAGAAATTAAGCTAAAGGGTTAAATGTGTCTGGTTTTTCCTGGGCAAGATCAACAGTTGGTTGAGTTGGGAGTAGTCTGAGGGCTAGAAATGGCTTGTCCTGCCTTTAGGAGCCTCCTCATTCCTCTGCTGCTGTGTTGCAAATCAGAAGCACAGAAATCACCCATCTCTTTTCTAATTAACTCAGCTCAACGCTAGACGTTATTAGCTGGCAAGATGATAATCTCACAGTTTTATCACCCTAATTAGGTCATGAATTATGTCCTGTAAGATCAATAATAGTTTTCCAAGTATTCCATCATTAAGGATTAAAGATGTAATTAACTAATCTGGTCTGCCTTGCATTGGCAGCAAGGGGAAGGGGTAGGAGGGTATGAATGTGGTGCTTGTGGTATGAATGTTGCTGCTCAACACTAATTCATCTGCCACAGCACACTGTAGGAAGCAACAGACTGTTCCTGGCAGTGTTTGCTTTTTCTTTCATTTTTTTTTCAATGTAATAACAGACAAAAACTTATCTGAAGTGACAGGTTTGCTAATTGGAAATCTGAGGCCCTCTGCAAGGCAATTAATTACTTCAGCAGGAATATCTGCAGTAAAATTACTGCCTTTTCATGGAAGCATAAACCATGAATCATGGAATCACAGAATATCCTGAGCTGGAAGGGACCCACTAGGATGATCAAAGCCCAACTCCTGGCCTGAAACAGGGATAGCCCCAAGAAGGCTGTCAGGAATGTGGGAGGCAGCAAAACTCCAGGAGTTTCAGGGAGCAGTGTTCTTGTCCACACTGGATTCATTTGGGGTTTCAAGGAGCAGTGTTCCTTGTCCACACTGGATTCATTTGGGGTTTCAGGGAGCAGTGTTCATTGTCCACACTGGATTCATTTACATGCCCAGGACTGATCCTGCAGAGGAGCAGGATTGTCACCAGACCTGTCTTCAGAGGCTTTTTGTCCCATGGCTCTCCAGAGTGTGTGGGGTGTGTTTTGTGGCTCTCAGCCCATGGGAATAGTACCAGAGTGTGATCCTGCTGCAACAGAGGTTTCTTCTGCTGCAAGCCCTAATCTGGGAGCACAAGCCAAGAGATGCCACAGTTCCTGTGTCCTGACCCTGAGCTGGAGATGCACCTCCAGCCCTGCTGCCTCATCCAGCTGGGGCAGATGAAATGCTGGAGCCAACAGCACGGGCAGCACATCTTTGCAGGCAAAGGGGAATGGGATTTGTAATCCTGCTCCTGACCTTGAGACAGACACTTTTCTGCAGAAGGATGTAATCCTTAGCAGCCCTGAGAGAGGTGGGCAGGTAAGAAGCTTAATTGATGTTTGTGTGGCACCATGGGGATTACCTAACACGAGGTGTTGGACGTTTGTGAGGGGTTGCTGTGCCCTGTGTGGGCTTGCAGGAAGCGGAAGGTCGTGGCATGATGTCATTTGCAATTCCTGACTCAAGTCTACATTGACGTCTTTGGAACCCTTCTCCTTTCTTCCTGTCTCCTGGAGAGCTGTAATTCCTCCCTTTGTAGGGCAGTGTGCTTGCTGTGCTCCACAGCTGATCTGGGACAAGGACCTTCACACTGAGGAGATGATTGGGATGCAGAAGATGACAAATCTCAGAGCAGCAGACACACGACGCAGCAGAGAGTTTGCTGACCTGCTTGTTGTTTCTTCACACAAATTGAAAAGAAGATTTTTTTCTAATCTTTGCCTAATGCTTTCTGGTCTGGCACCACTGAAAATGTGGTGGTGCAGGAATGTCAGCATTGGAGGGTTGTGTTTCTGGAAGGTGGTTGATTAGAGCTGAAAGGGCAAGTGGAGCCAAGAGGGCTCACCTGAGAAAGTCTTTTGAGAAGCTTTGGGCTTCCTCAAGAAAGAATAATTATTTTCCCTCTTAGGCATGAGGTCGTGGAGATCAGAGGGTGCCTCCTGGGAGTTGGAGGACAAGGTAAAGTGCAGCTTTCTGCAGTAAGTGGCTGTATTTTCTCTGTGGCTGATGACTGAGGAGGAGGCTGGCTGATTGTTTGCTGGGAAAGAGGGAGAAAAAAGGCTAAAACCTGAAGCAGGGAATTAGGACAAGGAGGACAGAGGACATTGTGCTTAGAGAGCACCCACGCAGTGTGGGAAGCTCTGGAAGGTGGATGCAGTGCCCACCCTGATCCCAAGGGCTGCAGCCTCTCCAGCTGCTGAAGCCAAGTTAGAGCTGCTGGGTGGGAATAAGTTACTGGGGAAGTTTTGTTTCTGGGGAAACAAAGCTGTTGTGTCATAAATCTGAGCCCTAAAGCGCAGGGAACAGGTCTGACTTAGTTTGGATAAAACCCTGCAGCCATGCCGTGCCCCCTGGCTGCTGTGGCCCCTTTCCCTTGGCTCTCTCGTGCCATTGCCATGATCTGGCCAAAGGGCCCCTCCAGCTGCTTTTGCGTGGAACGCTGGAAGCTTGTGCTGGAAGTTTGTAAGCAAGCAGGGTAAGCAGCCCAGCAGCATCACTCAGGAATGTGAAGTATTTCCAAGTGGCTCTTTCTAGAAGTGAAGCAGATTCCTGATGTCTGGATCACTCCCATTCCTTGGGTCAGCTCCAGCTCTCACCTGGTGTGTTGCACTCATTGTACTTTCAGAGTTCTGCACCCTCACCTTCCTTTACTGTGCTGCTTTTATTCAAATATTCCTTGTAGCAGCCAGGAAAACACCAACTCCTGCATGTTTGGAGAAGGTACACCCTCTTTGGAGTCACAATATGACCAATATCACTGCCTCTCTCTGCCTGGCCTCAGGTTTTATTTCCCTTGTGCCCATCCCAGATTTACTCCTGGGGCACTTTTGTATTCTAGGACAGCAGCTATAAATTAGAGTCAATTTCTTTTCTTCCACCAGAGACCTTACTCCTTCAGGGAGAGTGGTTAGATGGGGTAGATAGTGCTTTTCATCCCAGGAGAGTCTGATTAAATAGTAGGAAGGCTGTGTGCAGTTGGGCTTTTTGGCCCTGGGGAGGGGGATAGCAAGGGACATGTGAGTGCCACCTTTGCCACCCAAACCTGGGTGCCAGTGGCTCACTGGAAGGAATAGCCTTGACCCTGGAAATTTGCATTACCTGTGAGATTTCCAGAATTCCAATACTCCAAATATTTGAGGAGAGAAATGTCCAGTTTGTTGAAAACAACATTTCGGTAAGGTTCACTCCAACAAGTACAGCCTGTGGTGTGCTGCCATTGTACCCTTGGTTCCCCACAGTGAGAGGGAACATCAGTGACACACAAAGGATGCACTTTGGAGCTGGATTTGTCAGTTTGGGCTCTCAGCAAGAGCTGATGGTGCCAGGAGGAGGCAGTGGCTGGAGCTGGGAGGGAGAAACAGGATCCAGCTGGATGGATGCTCCATGGAAGGTTGAAATGAGGGGAAGGAAAGGAAGGATCCAGTGTCACGAGCTGTCTGATGTCTGTGGAGTGATAGATTGGGTTATGAAATGTGGAACATGAGTAGGAGAGGGGCAGGGGGCTGCTGAGTGAAGAGGAGGAGGAGGAAGAGCATTGCCCAAGGGCCAGGTTGGGAGCCACTGGTCCAGTGACCAGACTGCGGGACAGGAAACCAGTTTCCTTTATCTGCAGCTAATGGGATGTGTGACCTGGACAAGCTGCCCCACTTCTCTGTGCCCCAGTGATGCAGTGAGCAGCCAAGTGACCTCAGCACTTGTCTTCCTCTGCCAGAGCTTCCAGGGGCTCCCCATGCACAGAAGTTTTTTTGTCATTCGCTCATCACCGAGAGCCTCCTGTGCCTTCGCTGCCAGAGCCACACAAAATCTGACAGGTTCAGAGTTAGAAATGAGAGGAATGTCAGATTTGTCCTTCCAAACAAGCTGTGGGTCTGCTGGTAGATAAAACCAGCACTGAGAGATAAAAGAAAACAGTGGGAAGGATTCCACTGATTGATGAATGGAAAAAAGATATTTGCCTTTGCAAACAAACTGCAGGGTTGCTGCTAAATGAAATTGGATATGGAAAGATGAAAGAAGCAATGGGGAAAAACTATAAATTCAGTAAGAACTAACAATTAAAAGGGAGGGTTATACATTAGAGTGGAACCTCAGGTATCAGGGTTTGGGCAGTCTGTGCCTCTCAAGTACCTCAGCCAATGGGGAAGGAGAGAGGGAAATTGGGATAAAAAGGAGGCTGTGCCCTCCAAAAATTTGAGCGATCCCAGGGGAATGCCCCATGGCCTTTCCCTTTATTTGAATAAAGTAAAAGGACTCCTCTGTCTCCTTTTTGGACATAAACCTCTGGTGTTTGTGGATTCATTTTCCTGACAGAAATCAGCAAATACAAGCACTGACAGTGCTGGGGCTCTTCTCCACAGAGCTGGGGTGTTGAGCAGAGCTGCTGGACCTGCCTGTGCTCTGCTGTGCTCTGGGCATTTTGGCCAGCACAGCGCTGGGAAGGAGCCAGGGGTTATGAAATGAGATGAAATGGGCTGGCTGGAACTGGGAAATGGATGGGAGCATTGAGAGCTGCCTTGCTCTGGGGGATTAATGCCCATCCTGGCTGGAGCTGCTCCTCCTGGCCCTATTTGGATATATGACTTAATGCCATGCTGCCCAATCTGTCAGTAATGAACACGTAGAGGGGAGAATGCATTCCACCCAATGGGACAGGGCTCAGCCAAAAAACTGCTAACTAGGTCACTGATGAGCAATCTTTCCCCTCCCTCTGTGTCATTTTTATTAATCACTTGAAAAATAGGTTGAGTAATGATTGCAAGCAACTTGTCAAGCCAATTAAAACCAGAGAAAGGTAGGGCTGTGAAGCTGAAGACAAATGCTGTGCTGGTTTTAAATGAGTGTCTGTAAACCCCACTGACCTGTGAGTAATTGCCTCCAAAAAGCCTGGCAGCAGTTGTGTTTCTCAGTGTGAAGGTTTGTTTCTTCTGCATCCACAGGGCAAACAGTTCATGGTGGCCCAGGAATGTATCACCAGAGCAAAATTCACTTTGAATCTGTCTTGTAGCTGCCTTGGTCTGGTGTGACTGTTAGCATGTGGGCTCTGCAGTGGGGCTTGTCAAAGAGTTTAATGCACTTTGAATGTAAAATAAAAATGCTACAGAGCACTTGATAGTTTTATTTTATGTAATTTGCCTGAATCTTAAATTCCCATAGCTTTATGATCTGCCCAGCTGGAATTTATCAATTGTCAAATCTTATTTGTTGGACAGGGAAAGGAGCTTCTAGGTAATCTCACCATCATCTTAGTTCAATGGGGTGAGTCTCCCCAGAATGGATTCTCCTGGACCATTCAGCAAATTCAGCACTGGGGTTGTTTTGGTTTATTTTCGGATGGATTGTGTGTGCCAACAATAAATATTTATACTCTTGCATTCCTCTGCCTCCCTATCTGTGTTTTGTCTCCTGTGAGATGTGTGCCAGCACTGTGGGTGCTATAGACAGCATTAGTTTTTGGGAGACTGCTGCAGAGTGTGTGAGATCCTGCTGTCCAGGATGTTTCTTCCCATCTGTTCCTGGCTCAAATCCTCTTCTCCTCAATTTTAGTCGCCACTTTTGGTTACCATTCACAGATTGAAATGTGATATTAAGGAGAAGGGTACAAATATGTCCTGCTGCTTTCCTTCTCTTGCTGCTCTGTCAGCTGGGTGGCAATAACAAAAGGCAATTAGTGACACAAATAAGCTTTCCTGGGGGGTAGTTGAGAGCAGCCTTTCTCTTGAACTATTTATGGAACAAATGGAAAAACACATGCTTTCCTCCTGCCTAAAAGGAGTAGCAGCCCAGGGGAGGGCAGAGTTGGATCAATAACCTGCCACCTCTTCAGCATTTAGGGTCTTGTTTTGTAGCACCTCTGAAAACTCAGGGAAGCACAGAGTAGAAATTTTGTTTTCTGCTGGTGCAGAATTTGTAAAGCCTCCTGCACTTGCCAAGGGAGAAGTCAAATTAAGCCATGATTTTCCCCCATTCCGTCCTGGAGAGCTTTTTCTGCTCTCTGTAACTCTGTTGTAGCCATCACACAATCAAACCTCCTCTTTCCAGTCTCCTTTTCCCCTCCCCATGCAAGTTTTTGGGTTTTCCCTGTGGGAAGCAGCCCTGTGCCTGAACTCCCCTGTGTTTTTGCTCTCCAGAGTTAATGAGCTCTACGTGGATGACCCAGACAAAGACAGTGGAGGGAAAATAGAAGTGAACCTGAACATCAGTTTGCCAAACCTGCACTGTGAATGTGAGTACCCCTTTCACTCAGCAGCTTTTCTTTGTGCTTGAAGTAATACTTGAAATGGGCCCAGACTGGTACAGTGGCTCTTCTTCTGTAACAGGATGGAAATCAAGTAGCTGCAGCCTCTGCCAATATCCCATTGCTTTCTGTTCCAGGCCAGGGCACCTGGTTTCTTGGACCATGTGTTAGTGGCTGACCTCCCTCACTGGCTTTTTTCTAAGTCTCAATCTCATTTCTTTTTCTTTTTCTTCTTTTTCTTTTTCTTTTTCTTTTTCTTTTTCTTTTTCTTTTTCTTTTTTTAACAGCAACCTTTTTGTGTCTGGGAGCAAGAAGCACCCCCCGAGTTCCATTTGGAACTCTGAATGCACCAGCTGGTTGTTGGCTCTTCCCAAGTCACCTGCCTTGTGTGCCTGAAGTTTTTCTGTTTGTGTGACTGTGTTTGCTGGCAGCTGGCAGGACATGGGAGGTGTATTTGTGTCGAATAGGCAGCGTGAAAAGTTTGGTTACAAAGTTTTTCTGGCATAACAGTTTTTGACAAAGGACATCATGGCTCAGTCAGTCAGGATAAGTGTGGATTTTTTTTTTAAGTAAAAGCAATTAATGCTTTTCCCATGCAACCTTTCTATTACTTATTCTGTTTAATTTTTTATTTTTTGTCTTCTCCCTCCCACCTCTGCAGTGGTTGGACTGGACATCCAAGATGAAATGGGAAGGCATGAAGTGGGTCACATTGACAACTCGATGAAGATCCCTCTCAACAATGGGGATGGCTGCAGATTTGAGGGCCATTTCAGCATCAACAAGGTGAGTGGCAGTGACAGTGGGTGAGGCAGGATCCATTGGTAAAAGTGAAAATTTGAAATTCTGTGCCTCTCCTGCCATTGTGTGTGTTGGTGACCCTGATCAGACAGAAATTTAAGTCAGTGTGGGGAGAGGAGCCTGCATGGCCAGACCCACAAGGAATGTGTCAGACCAGGGGTTTTCTTCACTCTCCAGAGCAGGTAACAGAGACAGAATTGCTGAACAGAGTGAGCAGCTCTGTGCAGCAGCCCCATGTTCAGGGGATGTGTGAAAACCCTCCAGATGCCAAAGGGCTTCTGTGTTTACTCCTCAGGACTTCTGCACCTCCAGAACGTGACTCAGTGTGGAGAGGTCTTTGGCAATAGCTGCATCCCAGCTCTGCTTTGTTCTGAGAGCAGCAGAATGACAGTAATGTTCCCTGCTGGAGGGTGCCAGGGCTCGTGCTGGGATGTTTGGAATACAGCACGAGGCCCAGCACATGCTTGCTGGGGATGCTCTGCTTCTGTCTCCAGGAATGAAAATCCAGGCCTGGAGGAGGCTCCTCTTTGGGATGGGTGTGTTCAGGATTGAATAATCTGGCTATGTAATGCTGGAGATGACTTGCTGGGGTGGGGGAGGCTCTGGTGGGACCCGCTGATGTCCTAAGAAGGGCACACCCTTTCTTCACTCCTCCTCGTGTACCACAGGCTACAAAATCCTACTTCCTTCTTTTCCTCCCAGGTCATGTTAAAGCACATCTAAAAATAACAGGCAGAAGGTCTTGCTGATTCTGTAGCATGGAAAGGAGCAGAGTTTTAAAAAGAGGACTTTTTCCTCATCTCCAAGCCACCAGGATTGCTGGCAGCTGGTAGTCCACAAAACTGGGAAAGGGCTTCTGGAAAAGTAGAACAATTCCCAGAGCACAGAGCTGAGACACCTGGGGCTTGTCTGCTGGATGTGGTGTGTCCTCACCAAAGCAGCTCCAAAAGGAGTGCAGAATATGGCAGAGGAGCTTCCTCCACTGCTGATTTGTGTCTCGTTTAGTGGCTGGGACAGCTGTCACAGGGAGGGGAGCTGACCAGGACTTCTGGCTCTGGAAACCTGAATCTCTTGTGTGTGACCTGGAAATCTGCAGGAATTGGATAGGGAGCTGCAGTGGGACTGGCCAGGCCTGGGAACTTGAGCAAGTTGGGTGTTGCTGTCCCAGGGAGGACAAGGTGACAGTGAGATGATGGTGTGTGCTGCTTGCTGAGCTTGTTTATGACACAGCTGGTGTCCACACCTGAAAGTGTTCCCAGGAGTGCACTGCTGCTCCTCAGGTCATTAAATCAGCTTTCCTGAAAGCACATGGAACGGGCATGTGGCCTCCCATGGCCCTGCTGCTGAGGTGTCTCTGCAGAGAGCACGCTGGGCACCAGTTGTATAACCACCCTCCCACTCCTGCCTTGGGCCGTGCCACACTGATCCAGGGTTGCTTCATTTCACAACCTTTTCTCAATAGAAAAATATTCTTGCACCCTCCACGGCAGTGATTGAGCTGTATCTGCTGAAAGACTTCAGGGCTAGTGACCTGAAAAGTGTGTGCATGCAGAGTGGTGCCATCAGAGTGACACCAGGGCTCATTTTCTGTCTTGGAACTGAGCCTTTAGGTGAAACTTGTGTTTTTCAGTTCTTTGCATTTCCCTCCATTTAAAAAATTAAAAGGAAGGGCTCCTGCCAGGTAGAGAAGGGGAAGATCTAGGTTAGTCTGTATGGGATGCCCACGTGGGTTTGGTGATGGATTTTCTCTTTATATAAAACCCATTCTTGCACACAATCTCAAAGGTAAAGTTGCTCATGACTGGTACCAGAAGAGAAATACATCCCCAGCTTCCTGAGCTGCTCTGCAGCAGTGGGCCCCTTTGCAAATGCCAGATGTGGGAGTAAGACATTGAGCAAGAGAGATGAGAATTTTATTTTAATAGGGATGAAAGACATAGCCTCAAGTGCTGGGAATCCCTGGAGCTGGGATTGACCCACTCAGCATCTCCTGGTGAGGAACATCAGCAGTGTGGGGGTGCCAGACTCCGGGGCTGCAGGACTTGAGTGCTGGGCAGGTGCAGGAAGGTATCACAGATTCCTCCATGCTCCTGGATGGATCCAGACATTCATTCCCATGTCACATCACAGAGCTAGTGATGCCTTGAGGGATAAAATGTGAAATCCTGTCTTCCCTGTCTGGGCTAATTTTAGGTCCCTGGTAACTTCCACGTGTCGACGCACAGCGCGACGGCGCAGCCCCAGAACCCCGACATGACTCACGTCATCCACAAGCTCTCATTTGGGGACAAGCTACAGGTGAGTCCTGAGAATTCCCTGGCTGTAGGGGAATGCAGTGAGAGTGGTTTAATATTAGACACTTCGGTTTTGTGGAAGGCCTGTGTGTCCCTGCAATGTAAGCTCAAGTCTGGAAGAGTTCACCGCTGCCACAGTTCAAGCAGAAGCAGTGTCACAGAACAACTGTGCTGGTTTTTTTTCCAAAACTGGAAAACTCCATGGCTGTCTTCCTGCAGGGAGTTAGAAATGAGGGCTTGTGGCTCAGCAAAATCCTGTTTTTAGCATGAACACAGCAAAGAAACCTTTCTGCCTTTGTGGAGGAGCAGTGATGCACTCAGGGAAGATGTGTGCTCGCTACTGTGTTCACCACAGCAGCTCTTTTTAATTCACCTCACTGTACTTGTATAGCAGACACCTATTAGTCAAATCTGTTCTGTGAAACACAAGTTAGACTTAGCACTGCCAATTCCCTGCTGGGAAGAAGCTGAATGCATGCACTTGCCCAGTGGATAGAGTTTCACCAGGTGCTGCAAGTTATGTAATATTACCTGATTTCTCAATAAGGACAGATTACAGCTCTTCTCTGGCCTACTTCCAAGGAGCTGGCCTCACAGGTGGGAGTTCCACATGTGCACACCCAGCTTGAGACTCACCCTAAACATTGCTTACCCATAGTCTCTCTGTAATCTTCTCTCCTCAGCACAGACGTCTCATTAGTCTGCTCCTTGTACACCCACTTCCAAAACCCTTTTTCATGCTAACAAGTCTAAGCGTTGCTTTGTAGTCCTCTGATTCTGCTCCCGGCTTCTTTTAGGAATTATCTTGTGTGGGAACCAGGAAATATTAGCGTATAAATAAGCTTGGCTTAGTGTCTGTAAAGCACACTGAGATTATGAAAAATACTAGGTGAGTGGTAATAGGGAGTTGTGCAGGCTGCGTGGGAAACGGGAGCTCTGAGGGAGCATTCCCATTGTTTTACCATGGAATCCTGGAGCAAGGCAGCTGGAGTGTGAATCAGCAGGAAGGAGGAGCCTGGGGAGAAAAGCAGCAAGTGTTCTTCAGTTCTTGTGGTGAGAAACCTGTCTAGCAAACGTGGAGCTGGCTCCTGATTTGGACAAGCTGAGTGTTTTCAGGATAGCTACTCATGGTCTGAGTGCTCAGGGTGCTGCAGGCAAACTGCACTTGAGCAGCACAAATTAAAGAAGGATGTGTTCACCAAACAGGTGCTACCACGACTCAGCAAGCAGTGAGAGCCAGCAAGTGTGGAGAGCTTCAAATCTGTCCTGGTGCACCTTTGAATATTTCAGGTTGTCTCCACCTGCTTTGATGTAATAAAAGTTTTTATTCCTTAAAGAGGGTGAGGAGCTTCTCATTCACTTGTGCTGGGAGTTTGTGGGTTGTTTCTGACTCTGCCACAGTGATCCACTGAGGGACAGGCTGTGTTCTCCAGAAAAACCAGTCTCTTTGAAGCAGAGATTTAAATAATATTAAATATCATCTGGCACTGAATGAGCTTTGAGTCTTCATCACCACTTCATGTACAGTAGTGGCAGACTTCCTGTAGATTTTTCCCTCATTTAGATGAGATCAGAATTGAAACCTGCATAATTAAAACTCATGCAGTGAGTTCTGCATGTCAGGTAACCCAGTAAGGAAACCCAGAGGAAAGCAGGAGATGATGCCTTTTTACTACCAGGGGCAGACAACTCTCCTGACAAGGTTAAAACCAGGATTATTCAACACCATAATGTAGAACTCGGCTGAGATTATCATTAAAAATGCAACAGCTCCTATTTCTACATCTCTCTCTTTTACTGGGTTACCTGACAGATGGAGATGGAAACTCATTGGTTTGAATTTTGGTCTTGTCTACATGGGGGGAAAATCTGCAAAAAGTTTGAAGTGGTCCTTAAAGTTTCTGGCCCAGATATTCTGTAAGAGATTTCTTAGCTGTATCAAGAATGGAACATAACACTGTAGCCCACTCCAGGGGCTTCTTTTTTTCCTTTTCTCACTTAGTGAATGAAGAATGAGCACAGCCTGCAGATGTAGTTTGGGAATGGTGGTTTGTGTGGAATTCCAGCAGAGCAGAAGGCCCTGCAGCAGCATCAGCTGTTCCTTTTGCTCTGCTCCTGTTCCCAGCACCTTCCAGTTGAACTTGCTGATGGTTTTGTCTCTCCAGAGTTTCCTTTCTGCTCAGCAAAACTGGTTCACTTGCTGCTTCCTCCATCATCCACTCTGTAGGGTTGGGAATAGGGGAATGTCCCCTTGGATGAGACAGATCCATGTGCTGTCAGTTGTTGAGAGGGTCTGGAAGGAGATGGCATTGCCCTGTTGCTGAGGTGAAACTGTCACACCCATGGCCAGATCCTCCTTCCCAACTCTTCTTCCCTGTTGTCTGAGTTAAGGTCAGGAATTTCTGAGTTGTGGAGTTCTCTGTCGTTTCTTTGTGAGCAGCACAACCTCTGACCTACAGCTGCTGCCATGGGCTTTTCCCTGCCTGGAGAGTTCACACATGGGTTGTTCTGCTGGTGGAGATCAGACTCCAGGCCACAGGGTGTTCAAGGCATGGAAATCCTGTTGTTCTGGGCACACAGATCCTCACAGGTCTGAAATCAGCTGCAGGGATGTCAGTGTTGGGATGTGTCCTTCCCATCTGCAGCTGCTCTGACATGAGCCACCTTTGGAGAGGAGAACTCCTGAGTTTTCACCCCAGTGTGACTCCCATTTATTTCCCTTTCAGCCTGATAAATTCATTTCACAGTTAACTCTGCAAAGCTCTTAGGAAATACCTCACAGTGAAAATTTCACAACTGACCTTTTCCAACTGCAATTCCTTCAGCTTTGGAGTGGTTTTGGAGCTTCATCTCGTAAGATGTTGTGAAATCAGCTTTTTTACTTGGAACCAACCACTGTGATGATGGTCACTGAAAGATATTTGGGGTCATCTTTTACTGAGTTGAGGCTTTGTTTTTTTGGAAAGGTTGAATCAGGCTGATCTCTGGTTACAGGGTAGGGAAGCAAAGGTCAAGAGAATCAAGGCAGAGCAGAGTTTCTTCATCCTCCTTTTTTGCTTTCCAGGTCCATAACGTTCATGGAGCATTCAATGCCTTGGAGGGAGCAGACAAGCTCAGCTCAAACCGTGGGTATTCCTGGGGATTGCAGCTCTGGGGAAAGCAGGGCCATTCCTGCTGTATCCAGAAGTCTCTAATTTGCCTCTTTAGCCAAAATGATCCGGGCATTGCTGGCTGACATTTCCATTTCCTCCAGTGCTACAGAAAAGGCTTAGCCCAAAAGGCCCTTTGCAGTCCTTATGGAATTTTTTATCCATATCCCGTTCCTGTAGTGTCCCTTTGCTGCTGTTACTTCCACCAGAACTTTTCCTTGTACTTGTGTTGCAAATTACCTTTAAATTTCTATTCTGTGGATGGCACAAGGGACATTTTCATGGCCCTTCTTTATGACCAGCACAAAAAGGAAAAATCAATGCTACAATTCAGTGTACAAAGTTGTCTCTCAAATGTTCAGGCTCCTCCAGGACATCAGTCCTGTCCATTTCTTGGAACAAAATTTCTATGGCTGTTCCTGAAGCTATACAGTTGTGACTTGGGTTTCTTTTTTTTTTTTTTTTTTATCTCCAGGAGCTAAACGTCATGATGTTACACTTGGCTACAGGATCCTGCAGAGATGTCATTTAGAATTCTGTTTTAGAACTGTTTTAGCAGACACAAAAACCAGAATGAGCCATTTAAATAAGAAAAAAAAGGAGTTAAGCAGCTGTAGGAGAAGGAAGTTGAGAAAGCAAGAAAGAAATGGAAGTACACAGGTTGTGATATCTCAGGTTTTTTTGTCAAAATTATCTCAGTGGGCTGCAGCCCTAACCTCAGCCAGTTCCTGATTTAACCAGGCTGTTTGTGGTGGTGATGAAAGTGTTACCATTTATAGTTACAAGCAGTTAGGAAGGCTCCAGTAACCCAAACCTTGGGTGGGTTGTGGTCCTGCAGAAGTGGTGGGTGGCTTCTGGTGTCACCCAAGTACCTGACAGAGTTCTGCACAAAGGGCAGAAATGGGGATGTGGAGCTTTGTCACTGAGATAAGGAGGAGGGTGACACCCTTTTGTGTGACTTTTTGGAACTGTTCTGCGGGCTGGCTCCTTGCTCTCAGTGCTGACTTGTCCTTCCCTTTCCTTCCCTGAGCACAGCCCTTGCCTCTCACGACTACATCCTGAAGATTGTGCCCACGGTGTACGAGGACATGAGCGGCAAGCAGCGCTACTCCTACCAGTACACGGTGGCAAACAAGGTAAAGGAGCAGCTGCTTCTCCAGGAGCTCCTCTGCATCCCAGGGGATGTTCAGCCACCCCTCCCTCCCCTCCTGCTCCTCCCTGTGCCCCGTGTTTGTGGGTGAGCAGTAGCCTCTGCTGGGAGAAGGAGGAACTGAAGCTCTGCAGGGCTGGTATTTGGGATTGGGAAGGTTTTCAAAGCAGGTGTTGCTTTCATTCCTGATTTTCCTTCCTGGCATTCTCACCTGATGTGGATCTCTGTGAATTGTGTGGGAGGTGTTTAGAGGCTGCAGGAGCTCCTGTTGTGCCTGTCAAGATGCATCTGAATGGAAGCTGTAATCCAGCTGAGCACACAGAACATCACTTACACCTGGTTCACTAACAAAACAGGTGTGATGGATGGATGAGACAAATCAATCAGCAGACTTTTTAGTTCTTTACAAATTTTCATTTCAGACATTAAGCCACTGAACTGCAGCAGCAAATATGTGCTGCTCTCTGATAGTGAATTATCACAGAACCCATTAGTTTGGAAAAGATCCAAGATCACCAAATCCTTCCAGTGACCAATTCCCACCTAGCCCAGAGCACTGGGTGCCACATCCAGCATTTTAATAATTCAATGTATTGAATTTTTTTTTTAAGGAAAAGAAAAAAAAAACCCTATTCACTTTTTAAGGTAGAAAGCATCTTCCAGTTGAAAATTATTTGCCATTCAGATACTAAATGAAAGTCCAAAATCTGTTTGTAATATCTAATTACTTCCAGTTTGCCCTCACTGATAATTCAGCACACACTCTCCTGGACTAGTCCTCAGATTAATGTTCCTGACAAGTGACTTTTGGGCTCGCTTGTGTGGTGTGTCCCAGGGATTTGGACATCTCCCTCTGCTCAGATTACAATGTATTTGTTCTGCTTAATGTCACAACTGCTGTTCTGATAAAACTCCTGTCACAGGAGTTCTAAAAGTAATTTGGAAAATAGACAGCAGGAGCTTTTGACACTTCTGTGAGCTTGGCTGCAAATTGGGGCGTTCAGCCAAGTCTGACTCATTAGGGCAGCATTGCTGGTGGGGAGAAGGGGAGAGGAAGGAAAAAATGAGATTGGTTCTGTCAAAACTGAGGTGCTGAGAAGCACTGCTGCCCCTGTGCTTTCTTCTCGTGGTGCTTCAGTCCTTTACTCCCACACTGGGAGTAAAGAGGAATGGAAATAAAGTGGGAAAGGGAAATGGGAAGCCCCTGGAAGAGTCTGGCAGAGAGGGGCTGGGATGAGCAGAGTCTGGAGGGTGAGCTCTGTCTCCTCTCTAAGCTCCTCTGCTTCCTCACTTCCCACATAACCACTGTCCCAAAGTGAGCTGCAGAACTCCAATAAAAGCCCTGAAAATGACATGACTGAAGACTTCTGCTTCTTTTGTCATCATGGTATGAACTACCTAAAAATCAGGGAATTTGGGATTTATATAAGATGATTGAAGAGAAATGCTGTTCCACTAGCACACAGAGAGCAAAATGAAATTTTTTTTGTGTCATGCTCACGAGCATCCTGTTGCTTGTTGTTTTTTCATCCTTCTGAAGTATTTGAGGCTGTCTTTGCCTCTTTGTGAAGGAGAATTGAACCAGGAGAGGAGATGTGAGCTGGCAGCTTGTCACAGGGCTGAGGAGGGAAGAGCAGCTGGGTGGAGAGGCAGCCAGTGCCACACTGGGCTCTCCTTGGACTTCTGGGTCCCCAGCCTGCTTTCCTTGGATTTTTCTTTACCCTGTGACTGTCCTGATCCTTGAAAACTGAAAATATTATCTCAAGAAGGTGTGGCTTTAGTTACTAAGCTGATGTTAGTGTTGGTACTGGGCAGTGTGTCCTGCTTGGTGCTGTCCTGTGGCACTGGACCTGTTAGGAAACAAATGGATTAAGGGAGATTGTCACTGGAAATCTGGAATATATCTCTCCCAAATAAGCCTGGGATATTTTTTGTACTTTTGCCAGTATTTTTTGAACCTTTGCCAATATTTTTCTGTTTGCAGTTTCATCCTGGCTTTCAGCTAGAGATTTAAACATGGTTTGAACATGGTTCCAAATGATTCATGCTAAGAGGACAAAGCATTCCCATTGCTGGTCCCAGTGGGGAGAGGGCCTGACAGAGGAATGCAAGGACAAGGAGAGATTTTCAGGCTCTTAAAAACTAAATTCCATTTGTTTGGTGAATGATTTATATACAAAATATAGACATACATGTGATTTACAGAACCAAAACTTCACCTGCAACTGTTTGTATTTAAATAGAACAGATGCAGGATGGAGAATCAATGAGAGCCTTTCTGTTTAGTCCTGTAACTCTGCACGAAGGTGGGAGTGATCACCATCACTCTGTCCAGCTCTTTCATTATCAGGCTGGAAGGAGGTGGTTTTGCTGTTTGATAAGGATGGGAGGAGAGCAGTCACACAGGAATTCACTGTTTGGAATTCATTTTCAGATGTTTTTCCATCTGGTCACTGGTACAAAACAGTGGGGTGAGGGCTGAACCCACAGAGGCAGTTTTATGGCAGACACTCAGTTTTATCCCAGACACTCTCTGGGATGAGGTTGCTCACATTTTGTGCCGTTTTCCCCTTTTTTTTCCCCAGGAATATGTAGCCTACAGCCACACTGGCCGCATCATCCCAGCGATCTGGTTCCGCTACGACCTGAGCCCCATCACAGTGAAGTACACAGAGAGGAGACAGCCCTTGTACAGGTTTATCACATCGGTGAGTGCCCCCAAAATCTCCTTCTCCCTTCCCCTGCCTGCCCTTCCTGTCTCTCTGAGCCTTTCTTGTCCAGAGGAATTGAGTTTTATGACGTGGGGGAGATAAAGCAGCACATCACTGGGGAGGTGCTGAAGTGTGAGGTCACTGCTGAGTCCAGTGCTCTGACAATTTGATTTAAAAGCTGGCCACAAAAAGAAGGAAAATTAAGCTATTCCAGAAGTTCCAGGCTCTGTCTAGGCAGGATGGGCTCTACTGCAGCATGTCAGAAGCTTGGAAGTAAAGCTGATGTAGTGAGCAGGAAAACTGCAACAAACTGCTCAGTAATGATGAGATCAAATGTGCAGAGAATCTGGAATAGTTTGGATTGGAAAGAACCTTAAACCTCATCCCATTTCACCCCCTGCCATGGCCAGGGACCCCTTCCACTATCCCAGGGTGCTCCAAGACCCATCCAGCCTGGCCTTGAGCACTTCCAGGGATCCAGGGGCAGCCACAGCTGCTCTGGGCACCCTGTGCCAGCCCTGCCCACCTTTTCCACCCCAAACTCATCCTGTTCTCACCTAGAGGGTTTTCCATTGTTCAAGTGAAGGAATGAGAACTGTTAGATATCACTGAGCTGCCTGTCCTTGCCATCTGCTGGTATTTGGGTGATTTTTACTGTAAATACGAAGAAAACTGGCAGTGGAGATTTTACCAGCAGCCACTTCTCTCTTCTCCTACAAGACACTGAATTTTTTTTTTCCACTGAGTTTTACTCAGTGCTGCTGCTTGGCTTAATATGGGAATGCCAGTTCCAGGCATTTCCTCCTGGGTAGAAGTGGAGAAGAGCTGCATTATCAAATTCCAGAGGTGTTTTCCTGACGAGTTATGTTTGGATCTGTGCAGAGAGCATCCTGCAGTCCTGATCTCAGCATCCAGAACAAAGCTGTGCTGGCCAAACTACTCATTATGCAAAGAGCTATTTAAAGATCCTCCAAACTTTAAAAAAAAAAAAGTGTCTTCAGGGAGTTGGCTTAAAATTGAAGCTGCAGTGAGCTGTGCCAGTGAGGCATGGTGGAATGTGAAGCAGTTGATAAATTGGTTGGAGTGAAGACCTCAAATTCTGATTTTTAAACTGTTTGACTGTTTTAATTGGAAGTCACATAAATAGTGTGGCAGAGTTGCACTTCAAGATTTTGATTTTGCAACTTCTGATAAACAGCAAGTTCCCTTCACTGAACTTTAGACAGTGACCTCTAGAATACACAAATAACCAGATAAGGGGGCTGGAAGTAAAACCTAAATGTCGTGGTGAAAGCCTTTCTCTTCTTAGCACTTCTGCTTGGCTTCAGAGCATAATCCTAAAAAAGGTCAAACATCAGCATTTCATGACTTCATCTCATCCTGCCTCTGCTTCTTTCCCTAAGATTATGCTCCCAGAGGTTTCTGTTGGGGGTGAAGGTGTGGAGGTGTTTTCATGGGAAATTATTTGATAGCTGGCATTATTCTTTAATTTTATTATCAGCATTGATTCACTGCTGATCTGCCATTATATTCCTATAAAAAGCATTTTTTTGAATGATGCCCTGCTTCTGAGTTGACAGAAGGGACCACAGGAGAGAATTTCCTCTCTGATTGCCACACTGACATTTTTGGGTTTGTATCTCATTTGGATTTGTATCCCATAACCTCAAAAAACTGAAATGTAGTTTCCTGCTGAGAATCCAAAAATGGAACAGCGGTTCCACTTCTATTTCTGAAAAGATTGAAAGGTTGATTAATTTTCATTAAATAAGAATTTCAATTTCTCCTCTTCCCCAAAACAACAGCTCTTTCCACACACCATATTCCTCACTGGACTGAGTGTTAAATCACTGGCCCCAGGATGAATTTTATCCTCTGCTGGCTTTAAAGATAGCCAGGCACTTTCTGGCTGCTGGGCTGCTTAAGGAGAGTTTTGCAGTTGATTTTTGGCTGCTTTGTTTGGTCTTGCAAATGGCTGTGGTGTCAGGCAGCTCTCTGGGGACTATTCCAGTGGAATGCCCTTCCTCTGGAGGATGAGGATGGTGCTGGTGCTGGCAGGGGCTGTGTCAGGACGTCACTCAGGTGTGACAGACACTCAGGTGTGGGGGCAGAGCCTTGTTCCAGGCTCTCAGTCTGGTCCATGTGGCCCTGGTGATCTGCCCTGGGCCAGCACTGCTGTGCAGGAGGGCAGCCTTGGCTCTGCATCACAGCTTCACAGCCTTCAGGGTGGCACTGAGCAGCCTGGGAGGGGGAGCAGCACTGCAGAGGATCACAGCACCCCCAGCCCTGCCCTGTGTGGATGACATGATCTGTTCTTTAGCCCTTCCTGTATCTCCAGCGTGGCCTTTTGCATCACAGTTGCTCTGGAGACCAGTTAGTGATGACCAGCACTGGGCTGGGGGCCAGCAGGGATTGGGCTGGGGTGTGTGGAGTCACTGCCTGGCTCTGGAAAGCATCAGCTTGTTCTGGGCAGCAGCTGTTCAGTTTAAAAACCACAAGGCAGGCTCTGGGATAGGGGCTCCTTCACTTACTTGGGTTCCCCTTTGGTTTTCAGTTAATTTAAATTAGTTCTGAGATGGGGGTTGATCCTGGGGACTCCAGAGAGGCTTTAGGGGGGTCAGTGCTGTAGGGAAGGACACTCTGAGGGGTGATGCCATGGGAGAGGGGTGCTGGCTGCTCAGCAGAGAGCCAAAGGCACCTCCTGCTGCTGCTGCCAAGGTTATCTGATGCTCCTTGTCACTCATGACTTTGCCCTCCAAAGCTTCAGCTCTGCCAAGAGCAGCATTACAGCCCTGCAGCAGCATTCCCACATCCTCTCTGTCCCCATTCTAACTCGTGCTTGCACCTTAGATCTTGGTGGTGTGAAGAATTTTCCTCATTTTCTGTACCATGTGAGAGGTGCTTCCTGTGCAGAGGCTTTGGTTTAGCATAAGTAGTTTTTTTGTTTTTTTTTTACTTTACATGTCATGCTCTGAAAAGTTCAGTGCTAAAAAGGATTTTATATTACTTGTGGGTCAGTGCTGCCACTGTCACTGTTCCATGAGTTTGCCAGGGATCCTGGAGTTCACCACAGACACTTGGCTGAGTGTTAAACACAGGGGTTTTTTGCCTGTCAAACTGCACTGTTTGAAATCAACTCATCCCTCATAAAGAGAAGCCATTCAAGACCTCCTGGTTGAGGTTATGGAGCAAGGGGAAAAGTTTTACTGCTGAAAATTCATGAGTTCCTGTAAGTGGCCAAACTGAAAGAAGGTTTTATCATGAGATCAGTGTAGGGGCTGGGAGGGGAGAGCAGGCAGAAAAGCAGCCAAAGTTCTGCTGGAGCATTCAAAATCCAAAGAGATTTTTTTTTCCTGCTATTAGAGGACTCATCTGGCCTTTAGGTGTGAAAAAAAATTAAACTGGAAATAATGGAGGGTGGGAACTGGAGCAGAGCGGTTGCAGGCAGAGTAATTCCAGCCAAGGGAGGTGGTACTGACAGGGGTCACAGATTCAGTCCTGCATTTTTAAAGCCAAGACATTGTTCTGCAAGATGTGCTGAAGATCTCTGGGTGGGATTCTGCAGCTTACCTTGCTAGGAATTGCCTGGGGGTCCCCTGTGACTTCAAAAGTAATTTTCAGACTTTAGGACACCCCAGAGGAGCACAGCCATGTGTCTGACACTTGCCTTCTGTCACCTTGCTTGCAACCTTGCCTCTTCCTGTGTATCCACCTGTGTTAGGCATGAGCCTGCATCCCACTCTCCTGTGATCACCTCCTGTTCCAGGTGCACTCCTCGTGCCCAGAGGATGAGGGATTATTCCACTTCTGTGGAATTCCACTCACTGCTGGGATTATTCCACTTCTGTGTCTCTTTCCCTTCATCCTTTCACGGCTGTGCCTGAGTCAAACAGACCTCATGGAGCTAAACACAGATCACTCCCAATCATTTATAATTAAATCTACAGAAGTGCCTGATGCCTGCCTCCCATTTGCATTAGAGCTGTGATGATAAAGGAGCACTGGTGCAGCTCCTGTGCTGAGCTAGAGCCCAGCACTGGTCACAAGGACTCCAGGCCCTTTTTTCGTCACCAGGACCCAAAGCTGTGTGTGCAGGAGGCCCCAGGCAGTGCCAGGTGTGTGTGACTCATCCCCACTCAGCACTACAGAGCTCTGCAGATGAATTTGTATTTTTTTTTCTATTCCCCAGCCCCTTGTGCTGCTGCACTGAAGTCAGATTTTCCTGCTGTGTGATGCAGGATCTGGCTGTTGGACGGGGTTTGTGTTTGTGGTGTGACATCTGCTGTCAGCTGAGCTGCTCTGAACTGAAATAACCCAGCTCTATGGTGGGCATTTCCCCTGGGAAGTCACCCTGTGTCATGCCCTGAGGGACAGCAGGGAGGTGGCCACAGGGGCAAGGAGCTGGAGCTTCTTGTCCCCTAAAAATCCTGACTTTGCCTCAGGCTGGTGCTCTGGTTTGAGCAGCCTTGATCTGCTGGAATGCTGAGTGTCCTGCAAAAGCCACATTTTCTGCAGCTCCCTGTTTCACTGAGCTCACTAAATGTTCATCTCTTGGTTATAAATACCCATGGAAAGGAGCTGTAGTTCTCACTGCCTTCACCACCATTAATGAGCTGTTTGTTCCTTCCCCTCAGCCCTGCTGCTGCTGCTCTTACGTTATTTTTTTGTCTCTGACTTTGCCCATGGGGTGCTGTGTGGGAGAAGAGACGTGGCAGGGTGGCACCAGTTCCCTTCTGGGCCAGCTGTGTTGCAGTTTTAGAACGTTTATCATAGAATTATTTAGGTTGGAAAAAACCTCAGAGGCCATCGAGGCCAAGCTGTGCCTGATCCCCAGCCCAGAGCACTGAGTGTCACCTCCAGGAATTCCTTGGACACTCCAGGGATGGGGATCCAAACCCCCCCGGGCAGTTCCAATCCCTGCCCACCCTTTCCATGGAGAAATTTTTCCTTAAATCCAACCTGAGCCTCCCCTGTCTCAGCCTGAGGCTGTTCCCTCTTGTCATGGATGGCCACCTGGCTGTCCCCTCCTGTCAGGGAGTTGTGCAGAGCCACAAGGTCCCCCCTGAGCCTCCTTTTCTCCAGGCTGAGCCCCTTCCCAGCTCCCTCAGCCCCTCCCCAGCTCCATTCCCTGCCCTGGACACGCTCCAGCCCTTCCATGTCCTTCCTGAACTCAGGGTCCCAGAACTGGGCACAGCACTCACAGGGTGACCTCAGCAGTGCCAGCACAGGGGACAGTCCCTGCCCTGCTCCTGCTGCCACACTGTTTTTGATACCAAAACATCTGGGTTATGCTCAAGACTGGTTTCATACAAACCACCTGGTGGGGAGGTAAAAGTCAAACATCACAGGAGAGGGAAAAAGTCCCAGGGTGCCAGCAGGGAGTGTGATACACCACAATGTGCCCTAAAATGTTACCAGCCTTGCTCTCATTACACGGTTCTAATTTCCTAACTCCCACATTTTTTACTTCATAACTGTGATGCTCTTTTAATTTGGGCTTTAAGGTTGTGTAGGATGAGGTGGTTCTGAGAATAACAACACCAGGTTGTGAGAAGGGGAACAAGATATGGAGCTTATCTCCTGACAAGGGCCTGCCTTGGAAAAAGGGGATTTTTTAATGAGCTGGGAGCTGAAGGAGAGAGTAATCTCAAAGCAGTGAGCCATTGTAGCAGGGAGGTATTTTGTATTGTTGGTCTTCTCCAGCCTAAATGATTCTGTGATTCTGTTTCCACAAGGACTCTGGTTTGACAGAATACACAGAATATTTCTGTGTTTTTGTAGCACTTGAGAAGTGAAGTAGGCTAATCAGGAGATTAATTTTTCCCTAACTCTGTTCTTTGAAGTAATTATGTGTTTTAATTTGACCCAAGATCCACATCTTGTGTGGAAAACTCTGTCCCACAAAGAGTTAAGTTGGCTGCTGTCAGCAGTCCTTGTCATGGAAAGTGTTAGGCAGAGCTCTGCTGTCTCTGGGAGCTGGCTTTCTCTGTTACTCACTGCCCTTCACGTGCTCTTTCAGTGTCTTTTGCCTGTTTGTAAATTATTATCTTGTGAAATGGGGAAAATACTACAAGACTGTGGTGTTTATAACAGAAAACAGTAGTAGGAAAACGTGAGCAACACAGAGCTTCTAGAAAGCTGAGTTGGGTGGAGTTTAGCCCAGAAAGGAGCAGTGTTTGTGCTGTGGGAGCTGGGATTTGTGGTGGGCTCAGGCTGTGAGGAGTTCAGCACTAATTTATTCCACTGTAGGGAATGGTTTTTGTGAATGATCCTCATGTCATTCCATCCCCAGTGCTCTTACCCAGTTCTTAGTGTGCTTCCAGAAAATGCCCCAGCAGCAGCATTCCTCCTCCTTTTAAGCTGTGTAAAAGTTTCCATCCTTGATGTAATTCCTTCTCTCTGTAATTCCAGATATGTGCCATCATTGGAGGAACATTTACTGTAGCTGGGATCCTCGACTCCTGCATTTTCACAGCATCAGAGGCCTGGAAGAAGATCCAGCTGGGCAAAATGCAGTAGCAGTGAAACTCTACCCTCGACTCCAAGGACAGGAGCAAAGATTGACAAATCTACCACTACCTGTTTTTGTCTTTATTTTCTATTTGATTGAATCAGTATGTTTTTCTCTAAATCAGGCTGTTCAGTGAAGACGTCTTCAACAAATCAAAGAAATCTCCATGCATTTCAGAGCTCTGAGAGGGAAAAATCAGTGGAATCAGGGTGTGGATTTTGATTCCCTCCCCCAGAAAGAGAGGTTGAAATGCCATATAAGAGCTAAGTAAGGATGGCAGTCTGTCCTCTGGGAGGTTCCTATGGCAGTGTACAAGCTAGGGAGTAGATGGCAAAGAGCTGAACTGTCTTGTGGCACTTTTTGGAGTTCTGTAGGATTTGCATGACCAGACAATCGACTTTTGTATAGGGCAAAATTACGCATGAGGAAGAAATTCCACCCATGGTGCCAAAAAGGTGATGTATCTGTTGGTGAGGAATGGAAAGTGTTAGTCCCCACAGCAAACCTAAGAGACAGAGGGCAGAAATAACATGGCAAGAAATGTTTTGTGCTTTTATTGAAAGCTCAGTTGTTCAGATACAACCTTTAAAACAAAGGAGAAGAGGAAGCCTTCCCCAGCTACCTTTACCTGGGTAATCTGTGATCCCAGCAGTGGAGGGCATTTCTTTTACTCTGGATGTAAAAGTGGTTTCATTTCTTCCCACTAACTGAATATCCAGTCTTGTGTTTACAGGTGGCATGAAGTAAAAACCAAACTGAGCAACACAGTTTTATGTGGCCTTTGCTTTGAAAGGGAATAGTTGTCTTTACAGCATTAGATTTTATTTCTTCTGTTTCTAAACACAGACCACCCAAAAAGTCTGAATTCTGCACTTCTGCTTTATTGTTGTTGTTGTTGTTGTTTATTTTTTGAAAAGGGGTTTTATATTCTCTGTGCTCAGAAAAATGGTGCAGCCTTCTGGGTGTGGATGAGCACAGCTTCCTCTCTTGCTTTGTGTGTGTATATTCAATACACCTGTCAAACACAGGAATTCTGACTTTTCAGGATTTAAGGTGCCTCCCTCTTCCTTCAAAACTCAGTCAGGCATCTTTTCTGAGCCCTGGACTGACACTGTTCTCCCACAGGTACACAGGGCAGCATTCCCACAGGGATTTTTGTTTGATCCCTTAAAATGGTACCTGAGCTTCCCTATCCATTCCTTCAAGCCTTGCCTTCTGGAGCCTCCAAAAAACGGAGGTGTGAGGGGAAAACTCCTGCCAGGGGTGTCTTGCATGTCATGGTGGGCATGAGGTCACAAAAATGAGACCAAATGCCCAGCAGAGCATTTTCCAGAGCCTCATCAATGTTCCTTGAGTAGTGACAGTCTCCCCATGCCTTGTGAATGCCTGAGCTGAGCATACACAAATTTTAAGTCTTTCAAGATGGTTAAAAAAAAACAAAACATAAAAATATTGAACTCAGTGCCGTAAATTCCAAGATGGGTGCAGGGTTTCTCTTGGATGATATCCATTGCCTTTTCCTGGAGGCAAAATATCCAAACTTTATGCTGTGATGATATGAATAGTTCTGAATATTCAGTGTTATTGCTAAGAGTCAGATGCATTTCAAAAGAATTCCTGATTGTCTGTTGAAATTGTCTCATTGCTTTGGAAGCAGGGAAAGTGTAGCCAGTTTTATCCACCCACCAAAAAGCAGCAGCCAAGTGCTCTCCCCCTGCCACGTCTGCCCTGTAGTGACTTGGGACAGCAGTGGAATTTTTCCCTGTTCTTACTCTGGACTGATTGCTCTTATTTTAGGTGTAAACTGGATTGTGTAACTTCCTGTACCCATTCATGTATGGATAGATTTTTTTTTTTACTTTTTTTTTTTTTCCATTTTACAAAAATGAACTTGAAAACGAGATGCTTGTGTTCATTTGGGATGTGTGACTGTGTGCCTGTGAGTGGAACCCTCTGGATGTGGGATTTTCCATGGCAATTGCTTCTCCTGCTGGCTGAAGGATTTACTCTAATCCACAGTGACCAGCTGAAACTCACAGCTAAAATGTCCTAATTTTTCCTTTTGGATTTGGTGAGTCTTTGCTGACAGCTTGGGAACAGTGGATTACAACAATGAGATTTTGAATATTTTGGCATCTTCCTTATGATGAGATTTATTTAGTGCATCCTCCTGAGCTGGGCAAGAGGAGATCTTTGCAGTACAGTTCATTTTCTGAAATGTCTCCTCTGGTACAATTTTTTTGACACAAACAAAGGTGGTTACAGATCTTTGTATCCCCTGGTGTGTTATTCCCATCCTTCTGCCCATCCCTGTCTGCATTAAACTGCCTCCTGTGCAGTCCAGGCCAGTTCTCTAAACCAGACCAGTGAAATTGGTTTGTTTGGGTTTTGTTTTCTTTTATTTTTTGGAAACAACACATTTCAGCATGCCTGCTCTCTCTGCCAAAATATCTTCTGCAATAAGATAATAAATCACTTTTTTTTTTTGTTTTTTTTTTGAGATTTGGAAACCAAATTTCTGGCAAGGGAAACAATCTGTACCTTGGTTCTCTAACCCAGGTCTAAGCCTTTGAGTGCTGCCAAGCCAAGGCCACCTTCTGGGGCTGTTGGAAGTTGTGGTGAGCTTGTCCTTCAGGCATGGCTGGCTTGGGTCACACCATGGAAATGCTTCGTGTGTTTGCAGAAGAATCTGCTCTTCATCTCTCCAGATGTGAAAGCAGGGCAGTTACTGCCTCTGCACCCATGAGATTTCACTTTTATTCTTAATTTTCTGAAGACAAAATGAGCTTAATCATGCTTTTAAACATCCTTGCAAACAAAATTTCGAGTCAGAGCAGAAGGAAACCCTCAGTTCTGACTTTGCCCTTTCAAGTCAGTGTTTTGATAGAAGTATTTGGGTTTCCAAGAAAGACATCCTTGTAGGAAATATTTGAATCTCCCATTTTAAGTTCCCTGTAACTCCAGACTCCACCTTACAGTGAGAACTTGAAGCATAGGATGCTTTGCAATGGTGGAGTTAAAAACTTCTAGCTGTAGGGAGAGTTATTAGGTGTATTCTAGGCAGTATCTGGACTGCTGAAGAAGATTTTTAAAAGAAAACAAAATGAAAATGGGGTACAAACATCGAGGAGAGATGCATCTGTGAATGTTTGATCTGATCTCTCAAATACTTGCATTTATGTGCGCTGTAAAAAACGAGATCTGCAATGTAGGTGGCCCTGTCTGCCACCAATCCCTGGATATTTCTGAATATTTAATGTTCTTTCTCTGTGTGGCACACGGGCTGTCGGGGCTGGGAATGGCTGTGATGAGTCTCTGCTTTTACAGAGTTGTTGGAATTTGAATTTAGGGATGTCAGTGAGGGGTTTCTCCTCAGAATGTGGGAGAGAGGGGCAGGGAGGAGGAGCAGCCCTGCTGTGTCTGGTACAGCAATGTTTAAAGCACAAGTCTTTTACATTTCTACAGTGGAGACTGTTAAGGAGTTCTGGCATTTGTCTTTTTAATTTGCAACCTTATGTTAATAAACTATTAGTCTTTTTAGTTCCATAATTAAAAATAAAACTCTCATGTGTTTTCATTGGCTTCTTGTTGCGCTCCTGTTGCAAAATCAATCTAAAGGGGCTTTTTTTCTTTGTTTTTTAATTATGATTTCAGTGAACAGAGCGTTATCACACAGTGAAATCACTGGGAGCCAGGTCACTGTGGTGAAAGTTAGCACGAGGCTCTTTTGTAATCAGCCCTGAGTCATGTCTGGACATTCAGTGCTTGGTTTTGTACAGCACCAAGTGTCCCACCCTCCCTTTTTTAAGGAAAGGTGAATGGACTGTGCTTGAGACTTGCTTTCATTGGCTTTTATTGTAGGAAATAACCCAATTTTTATCCCACTCCTCCTCTAATGTCCACTTAGCCTTGCTTCATAACTATTTAGAAATAAATGTCTGAGGCAATTATTAAAGATTAAACAGTAAAGGGTTACACCACAGTGAGTTTGGGCTCAAGATATCTGCACCATCTTAAGAAACCAATTCCTTTTATGTTTGTGTGGGCTGTACAAGATCTTTGTGCAGGAAGAGATCCTGCCTGTTCCAAAGATTGGAACTCACATTTCCACAAGTGATGAGGTGGTGCTGGAAGTTTCTCACTCTATAAATGACAAATAAAGGCTCTGGGGAATGTGTTTGTCCAAATCTCAGCCTGCTGCAACTCAGTCCCAAACTTTTCCAGCCTATCTTTATAAAAACCCAAACCAAACCCAACCAAGCTGTGTCTCAGCCAATTAATTGGTTAATTTCTACCAATTTTCATTGAGAATAAATTAGTCTGTGTCAGGTGGGCACCATCCCTGTGGCCCAGGTGTGTCCCGGGTCTGTTCCAGCTGTGTTCCAGCTGTGTCCTGGGTCTCACCGAGCTGTACCCCGGGTCTATCCCCGCTCTGTCCCTGGTCTGTCCCCGCTCTGTCCCCGCTGCAGCTGTGCCCTCCGGCCGCCAGGGGGCGCGGCTCTGGCGGAAGCGGCGGCGCAGGCGGAAGCGGAAGCGGAAACGCTCCTGGCTCCTCTTCCGGGCGGGCGGCGCGGCGGCAGCAGCGGGTGAGGCACCGGGAGCGGCCATCCGGGGCCATCGGGGCCATCCGGGGCCATCTCCGGCCGGCGGGGCCTCCGCGGGACAGCGGCAGGGAGCGGGAGGGGGCTCGGGTGGTCGGGGGCCCGCCCGGAGCTGCGGGACGGGGAGAGCTCGGGCCGCGGGGGGAGCTCGGCCTCCTTCAGTCTGTGCTTCCCTAAAGCATTATTGACTTAACGCAACCCATGGCATGGGAGGTGCCAGTGGGGAGTTGAGCAAAAACAACCTTTAATTTAATTTATCCTTGGTTTAATTTATCCATCGCTATCAGGATCAATGGTGCCGTGACAGGCAATCGTGTAGCGCAGTTGTTAAAATTTAGGAGAGGCCAGAATTAGCTTGGATTTGCAGATGTGTTACCTGTACGCTCTGGTGAGGAGCGTAATTGGAGGTGCTGGAGCAGTGCGACTTCTCTCTGCGAGCCTAAAATAGACATTTTTATAAATAGATATAAATGAGAGCGGCGGCGTGGCTGCAGGACAGGATCCAGGTGTCCTGAGTGCTAGGAACGGGGAGTTTTGGATTGGAAGAATGGTCTGATGTGCACCTGTATCAATCACAGGGTCACGGTTAGTCAGGGAAGAGGCTTCAACCTTACTTGGAGGCCAGGATATCAGGGTTTGTTGATCAGTGGTGGGATTAAAAACAGTTGAAATTGCTTTTTATGCCGCGGCAGACTGTGGGCGTGGGTGATGAAGTGCAGCGTGTGTGCTGTGAGCACCTCTCCAACTGTTGGTTTGGTTGTTTTTTTATTTTTTTTTGTGCAGCCAAAATGAAGTTCAACCCCTTTGTGACCTCGGACCGCAGCAAGAACCGCAAAAGACACTTCAATGCCCCCTCCCACATCCGCAGGAAAATCATGTCCTCGCCCCTGTCCAAGGAGCTGCGGCAGAAGTACAACGTGCGCTCCATGCCCATCCGCAAGGACGACGAGGTCCAGGTACTGCCCTGCCCCGCCTGCTCGGGCACACCTCAGCTTCTCTCTGGGGAGTTTTCAGCAGGAATTTCTCCGTGGAAAGGCATTGGAGCTGCCCGGGGAGGTTTGGAGTGCCCATCCCTGGAGGTGTTTGGATGATTGGATGTGGCACTCAGTGTTCTGGGCTGGGGATAAGGTGGGGATGGGTCATAATTTGGGTTTGATGATCTTGGAAGTCTTTACCAAGCCAGCTGATTCTGGGATGCTGTTTTCATGTGCAAAAGGGAAGGACAAGACAAACTCACGTTGGTGCTGGAGCTTTGCCCTCAGCATGGCAGAAATAAATTATGAATTTAGAATTAAATCATTACTTGGGCTGTCAAGTCTTCCTTAAATGCACTTCAGTGACAAGGATGACAAGCAACACAAGTGTGCTGACAATTCTGCTGCACTCCAGCTACATGCACTGATCACTGTGCTGAACTAAAAACTTTCAACAACAAAGCACAAAGCAAATAATAATTTATTTTTATAGACTGTTTGCTACCTGTGGTATTTGAAAGATTGGATTAGAAATGAGTCCAAGCTAAGTGGCATTTTTATATAAAGCACAGTGATAGGTGGAAAAATTAGGGTAGAAACTGTTAAAAATTGAAATCTGGCTGCAAAAGCTACAGAGCTCCCTCATTAGGGTTTATGCAGGGAAAGTAAGGGAGAAGCACAATCCTAATCCATTGTATGTTCATGTTAGTAATGCAGAAATTGTCAGGTCATTCATGGCTTTGTGGGATGTGTGTGCAAGGAACAGAGCTGGGGTTTCATCCTGGGGAATTCATTCATGGTTTGTGAGATGGGGTGGCTGTTCCAGGGGTGCTTTGGGAGCTCATTGTGCTGGCTGTGTGCAGGTGGTGCGAGGACACTACAAGGGGCAGCAGATCGGGAAGGTGGTGCAGGTGTACAGGAAGAAATACGTGATCTACATCGAGCGCGTGCAGCGGGAGAAGGCCAACGGCACCACCGTGCACGTGGGCATCCACCCCAGCAAGGTACGGGGACACCTGGGGGCTGGCGCCTGCCAGCAGAGCTGGGAGGGCCCATGGGCACTCTGGGATTGGGTGGGACTTGTTACCAAGTGGTGGGGAATGCACCTGGGTCAGGGCAACCCCTGGCATCAGCAAATGGAGCAGCCCTGGGGGTGCTGGTGGCCCAGAGCTGGACCTGCCTTGGCCCCCAGGAGCCCTCCATGCTCTGGGCTGATCCCCAGTGGGCAGCAGGAAGAAGTTGGGATTGTGGCCCTGTGCCCCATTCAGGTGAGACCTCACCTGCAGAGCTGCCCCAGCACAGCAAGGAGCTGGAGCTGCTGGGGAGAGCCCAGAGTAGGCACGAGGATGGGCAGAGGATGGAGCAGCTCTGCTGGGAGAGCTGGGATTGTTCACCTGGACAGGAGAAGCTTTGGGGTGACACAATTGTGGCCTCAGTGCCTGAAGGAGCTGCAGGAAAGATGGAGAGAGAATTTACAAGAGCCTGGAGTGACAGGACAAGGGAGAATGGCTTCACACTGACAGAGCAGGGTTAGATGGGATATTATTATTATCTTGTTCCCTGTGAGGGTGGGCAGGCCCTGGCACAGGTGCCCAGAGCAGCTGTGACTGCCCCTGGGTCCCTGGAAGTGCCCAAGGCCAGGTTGGACAAGGCTTGGAGCCACCTGGGATAGTGAAAGCTGTCCCTGCCCTGAACAAGATGATTTTTAGGTTCCCTCCAGCCCAAACCATTCTGTGAATAAGGAATGGAGATGCTGCCTCAAGGAAATGTTAGGGTCATGAGCAGAGATGTGAGTTGAAACCAAGAACTCCTCGCTGTTTCTAGGAGTAGAAAGCTGCTAGAGGCTTTGGTATCTTGTTAAAATATTTCTTTAAAGGGGTTGATTAAAAGGACAAAATGGATCACTTAGAACAATCCTTTGTCTTTGCTATGTGGCACTTGCACTGGAGGAGGAGGATGGATGTTAAAGAGGCTTAAATAGATGCTCAGAATTGTGATTGTTCCTGCAGGCAGTTGTGAACTGAATACTTCTGAATCTGTGTTTAGCCTGAGGTGTTTAGAGATGGTGAAAACCAGGCAAAGCCTGTTTAGATCATAACAGGAAACATTTCAAACTAAACACAAGAACTTGCCAAAACCTGGCCTGAAGCAGATGAATTCAGTCTGCTTCAGCCTTGCCATGTGGGCACAGAGATGGAAGTGTTGGTGGAAAAAATCCAGTTGTAACAGGTTTTCAGGTGTAAATGGTTGGTGTGTTCAGCAGAGGGAGGGCAGAATTATTCCAAAACATCACGACTTGTGTGCAGCAACAACATCTTGACTGACAAGGTGACATTGTGGTGGAGCCAGTGCATGTATCTGTGTGCTGAACAGCAGTGAGAGAAATGGAATTTTCTGCTGGTTCTTCACTCTGAAAATTTTCAGTAATTGGGAACTAGACTTCAATAAAGCTTTGCATAAAGATTCTGGTTATTAATGCAGAGAGCAGAGGAAGGTTTTATTACAGACTTGCAGTGGGCTGTGTGAACAATTTGTACCTCTCCTGGGCAAAGAGGTGGGAATTACAATCAAGAGAGACCTAAATGCACAAGGAATTAAGGAAAAAGTGTGCTTATATAGGATTGCTAGGATTTGATTGTTACTTCTATTTTCCAAGTAGTGCTTTCAGTAACACCAACACAGCAGTTTCTTTGGCAGTTTGAGGAGGCAGGAACAGGAATTGTTGGATAAATCCTTCCCTGGGAGGATGATGAGGCAAAGGGTGCCTGGAGAAGCTTTGGCTGCCCCATCCCTGGAAGTGTCCAGTGCCAGCTTTGCCTTTGTGGTGGTGGGACCAGCTGTGTGCTGATTCAGGTGGATTCAGGTCCCCTCTGGACAGGGACCCTGAATTCCTTGTGCTCCCTGCAGGTGGTGATCACCAGGCTAAAGCTGGACAAGGACCGCAAGAAGATCCTGGAGCGTAAAGCCAAGTCCCGCCAGGTGGGCAAGGAGAAGGGCAAGTACAAGGAGGAGACAATCGAGAAGATGCAAGAATAGATGGTTTCCTGATTTACACCATTAAAAAACTGCTAAAATTCAACCTGTTACGTGTCTTCTTTCAAAAATCTTGATGTGTCCTGCTCAGCATTTAAATATTCCTTGTTGTATTTTGACTGTAAAAAAAACACTAAGTTAAAAAGCTCTTTTTGCTATATTTTATATATTTTTAACCTATTTTAGTGTTAAGAAAAACAGTTTTTCCCTGTAATGTTTCAGCCAACCTGAAAGAGCAGTGCAATCCTGAAACATCCATCTTAATAGTCATTGTATTTCTGTCTCTTCATTAGATGTGTCCATATTTTTTTCATATAATTCTGTATATATAATTAATTCAGGTCTTATATTAATGGCAGAGCTTGAGGACAGAGGGGTGCTCACGAGGCAGAGCTGACTGGTTTGGGAAGGAATGGGGTGAAGCAGTCTCAGTGCTGTTGGTGGTGCTATTTTGGACAAATTTTCTGTCAGAGGAGATCTTTTCTGGCATTTTGTACCTCCATAATTGAGAGCTGCTGCAGCGTGTTGAAAACAGCCCTGCAGTTAAATGACTTTACTGCCTCAGTGAATGGCCTTCTAATTGCTGGTACAGAGGGAAAGAAATTCATCTGCCTGAACAACAATGGAATCTAAAAAAAGAGGATGCTGGCAATCAGGGAAAATTGCATTTTAAAAGCCATTCATCAGCCTGACAGAAGCTGTGTTGGGTGGACTGTGAGTGGGTTTATCTCATGAAGGCTCAGAGGTTTTTTGTCTCTCCAGCTTGTGCTGCTTAATGTGAAATTTCCTCACCTTGAGTGGGTGTTTGAGGAATTCTGTGAGGTTTGTTCATTACCGGGACCTTTGCAGGCACGGAGCTGCTCTGTGGGATCGTGTCCCACATCCCCAAATCCCTGAGGAGCTCAGAGCCGGCAGGAGCTTCGTGTTCTCTTACCCGGCAGCCTTTCTGGGATGGGGATGAGAGCCGGGCCGGCGATCCCACGGCGGCCCCAGCCCCATCCCATGGCAGCCTCCATCCTATGGCAGCCTCCATCCCATCGCAGCCCCATCCCATGGCAGCCTCCATCCCATGGCAGCCCCATCCCGGGGCAGCCCCCATCCCGTGGCAGCCTCCATCCCATGGCAGCCCCATCCCATCGCAGCCTCCATCCCATCGCAGCCCCATCCCATGGCGGCCCCGATCCCATCGCACGCCGATCCCNCATCATCGTCATGAGCGTGTTCTGGGGGGTGGTCGGCGGCGTCCTGCCCTGGCTCGTACCCAAGGGGCCGAACCGCGGGTGAGTGACCGGGAGACGGCGGGCACCGGGCACCTTTCCTTCCGTCCGCCGCGGGTGTGGGGGAGGCCCCGGCGGAGGCGGCCCCGCAGCCCTGAGGCGCCCCGGGGTTGCCCGGGCCCGGCGCCGCCTCAGCCCCGCGGGCTCCCGGCGCGGCGCTGGCGCAGCACGGACGGGCCTGGGCCGGGGTGCAGCGGAGCAGCCGCTGCTGGGGCTGCCAGAGCCGGGCAGTGCCCCCGGAGCCCCTGACGGGTTTGGGTTTCCCCTGAGGCCCTGGCACAGGGTGCCCAGAGCAGCTGTGGCTGCCCCTGGAAGTGCCCAAGGCCAGACTGGACGGGGCTTGGAGCACCCTGGAAGGAGTCCCTGCCCATGGCAGGGGGGGGAACGAGATGTTTAAGGTCTTTTCCAACCCAAACCATTCTGTGAAACCTTTGCAGGCAGAACGTCCTGTGTCAAGGTGGTTGGTTCATTGTCAGGCGGTGTTTGAGCAACAACTTCCTCTTTCTTTCCTTACTTGACCTTTCCTAACTTACTCCACCGTCCTCTGGTTTCAGAGTGGGTGAGACTGGAAGGGCTGCAGTAGTGGGTTGCAGTTTTGGGTTAAATGTGTGCTGGTGCCCTTGTAGCTGAGGACAGCAGCAGGGCTTCCAAGATGAGGTTTTGCCTGCAGTGGTGGTGGCTGCTCAGATTAAAAAGCAGACAAGTCTTTTGTCTTTCTCTTTTCTCTAGGAGATAATGGCTTCTTAATCTCTCTCCCTCTCTCTGACACTCCTTCTACTCTACAGGTACCAACTGTCTTTTCTCTCTGTTCTTTATCTAAGCCCTCGATATTCCTCAGTCTCTGATATTTTCTGCCTCATTTTCAAACTTGATGTGTGTTTTATGCCTGGAAATGTGCCTGTCCTCAGAAATACCTTGGAAAAATGGCTTCCAGGCGTGGAAGTGTGGGAATTCTGTGTCTCACCAACAGAAGTTACTGACCTATCATGAGGTTTTGTTACTCAGTTGGAGGAGGAAATACATAATGAAAATGCCTTTTTAGAGTTTAAAAAGAAAAAGAAACACTCCACTTTGGTACTGAGTTCCATGAGCTGCAGAGATCATTGTTAGAAAAATCTCATTTCAAACCCATCTGTGTGTGTGTTGCTGCAGTTTTGCCATTTCCAATTTTAAGAGCTTGGTTCTTCCTTCTTTTCAGCTTTCCAGTGGTTTCTGACACAGTTGTGTTTCACCAAGAAAGGACAATTTTACACTACAGCTTTAAGGTTTTATTTTGTATTCAGTTTGTAAACCCCTCATTCATGATACAAAATTAGAATTGACAATTAGACACTAAAATTTTCTTTAAGTAGAATTCCACAAATGGAGAAGGCATTTATTGTGTGCATCCAGCCTCAGTGGTTCACTAATGTGAAGGACACTGCATCAGATTTTGCTGCTGTTCACAGTGATTTTGTTAAATCCAGCTGTAAACTGTTGGGCAGGGCTGTGTCAGTCCTGCAGATCTGAGCCTCTGCAGTTTGCTCAGCTGGAAGAAGCCAGAACATTCACGTTGAGTCATCTTTCATATGATCAAAGTTAAACTTGTCCTTGTTTGCTGTGGGGTTTTTCTCTGTGGATCTTGTGGTCAGTCACAACACCACACCTGATCACATTTCTCCTTCCTCTTGGCAGGGTTATCAACACCATGCTGGTGACCTGTGCTGTTTGCTGCTACCTGTTGTAAGTACAAATAGTGTCCTGCCTCTTGAGCAAGGCTCACTCCTGTTATCATCACAAATTCCTTTTTTATAGCCTCAGAACAGTTAGAACCTTTTTGAATGTGTCACAGATTTAGACACCTTCTTTGACAGCTCTTGGAATTCTGAGTTTCTAAAGACCTTCAGTGTGCTGAAGAAATTTTCCAATTGGAAAATAGTGAATTAAAAGGAACCTGAATTCCTCTTGTTGTCCTCTGACACATAACTGTGAGCTGTCCTCTGCATGGACTTGCTATTTCTCCTCTCCAGTTCACTGGCTCATTTGCTCAAGTATGATGATATTTGGTCAGTTCTAAGATTTTCCTGATTCTTAGGGGTTTTTTTGTGTTTTTCCTTTCCGCTTTATACTTAATTCTGAGGTAATACTAATTCAAACCCACTGAACAGTTCTGCTTTTAGATTCCTTGAATATATTCTCAAAATCTGGTTGAGTGGTGGGTGGAAAAGCTGCTGCATGGTAGTTTTTTTAGTGAGACTTTGATATATTAAGACCATTTCTGTTCAAATGCACAGTGTATTTTGAGGCTGCCTCCTTTCTGTAGGAGATTTGGTAGCAATAACAAAGTGACTTGTTGAGAGCTCTTCATATAATTTTTTTTTCTCAAGATTTAAGCCAGCTGTAGCTAGAAGCTGTAAGACAAAGCTTGCTTGTGTTTTTGTCTCTCTCTTTTTAAAAACTTTAGAGACTGATCTTGTAAAAAAAAAAAACTGCTGTGCAGAAATAGCTTTGAAAGAATTTGTTGTGGAGAGTAAAGGGATAAAAGTCTTGTTTGATCTTAAGGGTTAACTTGTTATAAAAATTATTACTTGGAGTTCCTTTCGAACCTGAGTAGTATTTGTACTTTCCTGAACTATTTAGGCATTATTTATGCTATTCAAAGGAATTTAATACAAATATTTAGAGAAATGCATCTCAGTGTTGACATGCTCTAGGAGAGGCCTGTTGGGTTAGACTGTAGTACAACTTATACAGGTTTGGTTTAGGTTAATAGTGTGATATTCAGTTAATACCAATTTATACCCTAGAAAAATAGTTTATATTCGGAGTATTTGATATGTGAACTCCTAAGAATTCACTCTTGCTTAACTGTTAAAGTCCAGCAAACTTGATCTGTTTTGTAGCCTCAGAAGTTTTTAAATTAAGTCTTGCTGAGTGGATATAGAAATTGGAGAATTTGTGCCAGCAGTTTGAATTTGGGATTGAAATTTGAGAATCTCAGTGCTGTGAAGGTCTCCTTGCCCTGCACATGGATTTTGAAGTAGCCCAGTCTCATAACAGGTCCCAAATGTTTGGCTAAGAAAGAGCAACATTTTTGATGATTTTTACTGGATTGCTGCATTTATGTTACAATAAATTGGGTGGTTTTTAATTAGGAGGAGGGTTGAGCTTTGTTTTGCTTTTGTTTAAAGGTCTCACTTGGGTTTTTTCCTACAGAAATAATGTCCCACTCTTCTAAAACCCTTGAGGCTTAAGGTTTGGTGTCTTTATTATTTGAAGTAGAGACCTCGTAGCATCTGCAGCATCCCCTGGATTGTGATGTGAAATGTATTTGTTGTAGAATTTCTTAACTTTTGGCTGAATTCTGTGAACTCTTCAATTGCACAGTGGTATTTAACTTGTAGGTTTAATTGATTATTTTATCTAAACAGAGCCATTATAAAGCCTACTGTCATTAACATGTTTTATAATTATTCTTGCATATCCAGGGGTTCTTTGGTAATTTTGTGGGCTCTAATGGGCTCTAACTTGTTTTCTGAATTTCTTTTGGCCTTCTCCAGTTATACTTCAGAAAAATAAAAGCAGCAAAATCTTAGGATGTTTTCTACCCTCCGTAGTTGTACCCAACCACAGAAATTGTGTTTTTGTTCCAGAGTGCAACAAAAAGCAGATTTTTCTCCTCATCTTCCAAGAATTTGCCTCATCACACAGTCTTTCTTTTTTTTATTTGCTCATTTATTCTGTATAAAATTGTAGAACAGCCCTGGTTGAAAAGGACCTCGAAAGACCCAGTCCAACCTTTTTCCCCTCTATTTTATTCAAACTTATGGAAATGTATTGCTCTTGTATCCTTTTCCTTTTGGGGGAGGAGGTGCTGAAAACATTTAGGGCCTTAATTTTGGGTGATTAAATAAAGAGATTATTATTTCATACCAGCCTTGAAGGAAGCCCAAAGAATTGTTTCTGAGGGTTCTTCATTGGATATGTTAGGATTAAAATAATTTCTGCTGTCCCAGCTATTTGTGTGTCCTTAGCAGGTGGCTGGTGTTGTTCTGTGCTCCTCTATACAGCTGCTTAGTCTCTGCTAGAACTGCTTTCATATTTTTTGAGTTACCTTTCCAGTTGAAAATAGGGAAAAAACAATTTCCTGTCTTCATTAAACACCACTCGATTGACAAATTGATTTTCACTGAACTGAATTCTAAGTCAATCATATTTCACCTTAAAGCCATATCTTCTGCATTTAGATTTAACAGTGGTAATTTTGAATAACCATATTGATTACATGGGATTCATTTGGTTTTTCTGTGGAAGATATTTGCATCTAATTTGTGTACAGATCCTGTACCCAGCAGCCTTTTGAAGAATAAACCATTCCCAGGAGCCTCATAGAATCTGAGGCAAAGTCTAAGGAATTACTGCTGCAGAAATTAGAGGTTACACCATATTGTGAGGTACTGTCAAAGGCTAAATATATTTTGCTGTGCAAAAAGCAGTTCCTGAACAGTGTCATCATGTCCTAAGAGAGGACAGGGTGCCTGGAAAATCGTATCTGCTACTGATTCTAACAGGATTAAAATATGGATGCCCAAACTGACATTTAAACAGAGATAGGAGGACCTTAATTTGTAACACGAGCACAGACAGATGGCAGTTGTGGTGGGAAGACCTTTTAAAAAATCTCTCTGGTACAACAGAAGGGACTTTAATTTCCTTGTCTGAGCTGGATAATTAACAGTAACTCTTCTAAGTGGGATCTGATAGAATTTAAGGACCTGTGGGTGGCTCGAATGCCATACCTGCTTTTAGCAGGAACATTGCATCTTGGATCCAGAGGTTTGTTTTACTCTGAGTGCTGCATTTTGTTGTCACGCTGGATTATTGTATAAAGCAGCATCACTTGAGCCAAACACGGGAAAAGCTTTTTCATGACTTACCTTGAATGCAAGGCAGTTGCAGCCTAACAACTGCTTTAAATTCCTCAGCCCTCGCAGAGCAGGGAGGAGGAATGTGCTGCTGCCCTAATGCCACCCTGGCTCAGAGCTCGGGTATCCAGCACGGCCCCAACAAACGCCTTTTGAAACCTCCACGCTGCTTTTCCCAAAGCCTGCTCGCATAGGTTGAGGTTCTGAATGTGCTCCCAGCTCGTTTAATTCCCAGCCATGCTGGGCCTGAGCTCGGGAAGCAGCGAGAGGTGAGAGATTCCTGCATGGAGTTCCTTCCTGCTCTGCAGTGACAAAGGGAATAATGTGCTTTAACAGGCTTTTAGTGTTCTACCCTCCTCCCACTTGTGTTACTTCAGGATGCTGGAGGCAGATGGCACAGGGCTCTTTGGATCTGTCTGCTGGATCTGAAAAATTAACCCTCACAAAAGAAATTCCGTGATAATTTGAAGAGCTAGTTTGTTTTTCTCTTAAGTAGATTTAACACCATGGTCTCAAAATACATTGTTGTCACTGCTTTGGACAGCAAAGTAGAAACGTGTCACCCTAAAGGTTTTTGGCTGCTCTCCGTGGTGTCTTGCTGATGTTTTAATTCCTTTGTAGAGCCTGCTACGTGTTCCAAGGCTTGTGTGACTGATGGACTGCTGCAGGCTCTGCTCCTTGTTTTAGCTGGAGTTCTACCCCGTGCAAAACTGAAAGGGGCATTGCAAAGAAATTTTGGTAAATGTGAAGAGGATTGCTGTGTTTTCTTTAAGTGTGACCCACATCTTTTCCCGTGGCTGTTGCAGGCGTTTTGCAGCCGACCTGCACTTGGTTTGCTGGTCAGAGCATCAAGGTTTGTGTGGAATTTTCCATGACTGCCTAAGCACTCTGATACATTTGTGGCAGCTCCCATTACAAAGCTGCTCTGCTTTTTCTCCTCCTTACAAAGCATTCTAGAAATAGCAGACAGATGAGCCAGTGTGTTCACTAAATGTGTTTATATAGTTAGTATTTAACATAGATTTAAATCCATGGAAGCATCCATTGCTTTTTCTGACTCTTGTAACGTTTAGAAAGCAAATATATCTTTTAACAGTGGAATATTTATTTCTGTTTAGCTTTCCTGGATATTTTCCACAAACTACATTCCTCTTGTTCTCAGTTCTGGCCATGGCTTCTGCAGTGTTAGTTCGTGCTGTGCTCCAGTGCAAGGCTACTGTGCTGATGATCTGGGGTTTGTGTCATACTGGGATTTTTTTTTGGTCTTTTTTTGTGTTCTTTTGTACCCTTTTGCTTCAGGTCCCTGTTTCTTGACCTCTGTGCCAGGGTTAAATTCACTTTTGTTCAGTCTCTGAAAAATATACCATGTCTGCAAGGGCAGGTTGTCATGCACTGAGAAGCAAATGAGAGAGAGGATATTTCTCAGAGGTTGTTGTTTAAGGGATGTTTCAAAGGCACTGAAAAAAAGTCTGTCTCTTTTATGTTTCCATCTTCTGAGCTCCCAAATACTTGAGTTTCATGTGTTTCAAAACACTTTTTCTATCAAAAGAGAGGTGTGAGGGCAATGCTATCAGGTGGGTTTGTGTTGCTTTCAGTTGAACAGGACAATCTATTTCAGTTGCAGAATAATTTGGTGCCAAACTTCATTGCTGGTGGCTGCTCCTTGTATATGAGCTTGAGTAGAATTTTTATTTGAACCTAGACCTCCCTGAAATAGCCTTTTATTCTTGGATAGTTCTCATGTTTGGGCAATTTTTCCATTGTCACAAGCTGTCATTTGGCTGATTTGTCTCTGTTGGGTTGGGGGGTTGTCTTGCAGTTGGCTGATTGCAATTCTGGCTCAACTCAACCCTCTCTTTGGGCCGCAGTTAAGCAATGAAACCATCTGGTATCTTAGATATCACTGGCCTTAAGGATGTCTGTGCTGTGCTGCAGTTCACTGGCAGGTGAGTATGATCAGATTTATTGATAAATTTGGTGTGTTAAAGCTTCAGGAGACATTCAATAGTAATGGGAGCAGTGTGCTCTAGCTACTGTAGCTCTTTTGGAGGAGAAATCTGTCTGTAGGCTGCAACAAAACATTTTGGGTGTTAGTGTTGTTTGGATACATGAAAAGCTTGGACTGAATTATTGACAGTTATTTTTCTTTCTATCCTGTCGTGTGGTGCTCTGTTCAGGGGTTTGTAAGGAGAAAAAAACACTGCTTCTAAAAAAAAATATAATTGGACTGGGGTGTTTTTTAATAGCTAACATAAGTGGATTTCCTAATCTTTACCAATTGTTAAACCTCTCTCAAGCCTGCTACCATTTCATCTAAGACCTGTCCTGATTTCCAAGGCAACACAGCATTGCCCTCATTCATCTGGGAAGTTGGACTGGGAGCTGCCATTAGAATGTTCTTTATCTCCTGAGCTCACAGCTTGATGGTTTATTTTGTTTTTAATGACACCCTGTGTGCAGCTTTAATCCTGGGTGAGCCTGGTGGTTGCTATCTGGGCAGTGCTGCTGGAATGTGGTTCTTGCAGCTCCTGGGCTTTTTGACAGGGCCAGCAAAAATAAAGTGTTGTACTAAAAGTACCTTAATGCTGTTAGGCTTCTTCAGGAGAGCAGCATTTGGAATTGAAGGTTCAAATGAAGGAAATATGGGAACAAGCAACTGTGATTATAGTTTTTAAGCTGGCAACTGAATAATTAAACACTTTTTTTCTTTGTCCTTGTACAACACAGTCTCAGTTCAGTGCAGCAGGCAGTGACAGTTGATGTTATAGCTCTTATGTGAAGTGTCCTGGACATTTGCTCCCCTTCAGAGAAGGTTTCCTGTGAACTGGGATGTTGTCAGACTGGGCCTGTGTGTGTGTCTGCAGCTCCTTTTAAGCACCAAGCAGAAGCTAAAGGTAGACTTGGCCCTGCTTCAACTCCAGGCCTGTAATTAGCTAAGTCAGTCAAGCAGAATTTCCTAGGAGCATTTTCACTGCTTGGGTGCTAACATATAATTAGTTAGCTAAAACAGAGAACAGTGTGTTTTGGTAATGGGCACAAAGATCCCTGAATCCCATAGGATGAATCAGTTGCCTGGGATCTGAAACTGGAGTTATCTGGACATAAAAATTGAGTTTTACAGTCGAAACCAGCAAGGACAGGCAGGAGGTGAGACACAACCTCTGGACTCCTGCTAGCAGAATCAGGCCTTTCCCTCCATTTCACTGAAGGATTTTCCAGAGAACTGAAGTTAAATTTGTACCAAGGAAGAGAGGGAATTTGTGTGTTTGAAGATGACTGCAGAGTTTCTGAGGAGCTGTGATTTTTAAACTTATTTATGGAGCATTTCAGCCCTACATAGCACATGCTGTTTTGTTACATGAATGAGTTTGTTTTAACCTTTCATCTGATTTTATTGGCTTGATTTTGGAATAAAATTAAGGTTGTTGTCTCTGAAAAAGAAAGGTTTAGAAAAGTAGAAGCATATAATAATCCTCAAATACCTGTTATTTGTTGCTTGAGATGTGCTGTCACAGTTCCCACCACTAGAGTGCTATTGCAGGGCTGAGGTGCTCCATGTCCTGTCCTTGTTCCTGTGGAGTTTGTGCCTAGTCAGGAGCTGTCAGTGAGATTCCATCTGATAAGAGCTGGGATGTCTCTCTGACACTGCATGGATTCCCATCAATGTAGCAACCAGTTATTTCTGGATTTTGAGATGTGCTTTTCCAGCATTCAGGGGACATGTACTATAGTTGTTTCTGCCTCCTGTTCCTTTCAGTTGAGGTTTGGGTGGATTATTATGGAAAATGGAAAGAGAATGAAGTGCTAACTCCCAAAGTGGAAAGATCCTTAAAAATAAGGATGATTAAAGCAAACCCATTTTACTTTACCAACTGAGCAGCCTGAAAATGCTCTAGTGAGCTCCTCATGTTCTGCTGAGCAACTCTGCATATGCTGGCTTGATTGATCTGTGCCAAATTCCACAAGTTTGCTCTGTGTTTTCAGGCAGTCTCCGTGCCATCCAAGGGATGATTTTACAGCAATTCAGCTGATACCTCACCAAGTTAATGGCTTGGATGGCAGCATTTAGGAGCACACAGAGCTCTGTAGCTGTGGTAAATCCAAGTCTGGTAAATCCAGCTGTGATCCAACACTGCCTTTTCTCCCTAGCTTGGTGAATTCACAGGCTGTGTTCTCAGAGCAGGATCTGTCTTTGTGCAAGTGGAGAAGGGCTGTCATCCAGCTCACTGGGTGCTGTCAGGGCAGTGAAAACATTCGAGGGAAATAGTTGTTCTACCAGCTTATAATGTAACTAAAACTACTTGCAGCAACTTCAGAAATGAAACTGCCAAGAAAACATCCACACAGATGAATTATCTCCAGTTCTTGACCATTGCTCAGTGCATCTGTGGAATGGAAATTGCTGTGGTTAACAGCCAGGCCTTTAATTAGCAAACTGTCTCCATGCAAGGGAATAATGAAGTTGCCTCTTGCTTTGCAGGTGAAGAAGAGATGAAAAACTCCACTGACCCAAAGGTGCCCTTTCTGTAGCTGGTTGGATACAAAGCCTGCAGTAAAGCCTAAACCTTTCTAATGTTCTTCAAGTGGCCTCTTCAAAATTCTGTGGTTTTTCCTGCTATTCCGTTTAACAGAGTGCCTAATGCAATTTATACTCCTCTTTGGTGCTGTCAATTTTTGACTGTTAACTCCAGATGTGATGAAAATTTCTATTTTTACGGGTCATGGAATCACATTTTATCTGTAATAACACTTTATATTTGCAGGTCTTAACTTGTCTATCATTGTGCTGTTCACCCCTGTTCTGCTTGCACTGGACAAAAATATGTGCAATAAACTGTGTGAGGAGAGGAGAAACAGTGGTACCACGTGCTGATGGCAATTTTTTTGTTGTTGTTTTTTCAAATGAATTGTATTCTTGAGAAATCTGGCCTTAAATTTCTCATGCCTGGAAATAAAACTAATCCTCTGCTTGATACAAAATGTTCTCGTGCCATGTTTAACTGTTACTTTTCTGTGGGTTTAATTGGATACTTGGAGTTGAGCTGAGACTACTTAGATGATGTGGATAAATTATAATGAAGTTAAACAGTAGGAATAAATGGGAGATTGTTGCCTGTATCGAGACCTCTGGGGTAGATCTATAATAGGATTAAATTTGCAATTTAAAATTGCTGAAAGGTGCAGGACTAAGTGAATGCTTGGCTTGAGAGCCTCTTTTCCAGGAACTTCCCATTGTCTGAGGGGGACTCAGAGTAGCAAAGGTAACATGGTTAATTTGGATGAGGCCTTCACAGTGATTTTGAGAGGAGGCTGATTTAATCCCTGGCGTGTTTGGAGGATATTTATAGGAGCAAATGGTTTGAATTGAACAGTAAACATTGCAGTTGTTTTGTACTGACCTCACCCTTGCATGTGGAATTGCAGACCTGGGAAATGGCAAGGTAGGCAAGAGGTTCCTGAGGCTCCTCAGTGTCAGCTGAGTCCATGGAATTGGGGATGGATCTGGTCAGTTGTTGGCTGAGGAGCAGCTTCAAAAGACAGAAATGCTGTTTCCTGAGTGCTTCCTTACCTCATGGCCAGATAAATTACAGTTATTCCCTTTACTGTTATGCACAAGGACATAATGGAATGGTTAATATTTTATTTGCTTTTCCCTCTTGGATAGCACCATTAACATGTTCAGTGGGACAGCACTCATTACTACACAGGAAATTCCAAGATCCTGACATCTAACTTGCAGTGATCCAAAACTGGACATTGTGAATTGCAAAAGAGGGAAGAACGTGCCCATTATTACAAATAAGCATAGCAGCTGTTGGGTCTGGAATAGTGGATTTTTTTGTCATGTTACCTTCTAAGAGCTGTATTTTACCATGCAATATGTTGTACACCATCATGTTACACTGTGTACCAAATAATTCCTAGGAAAATCGAAACCAAGTGATCATATAAAACCTTAAGGTTGTTTGGGTTTTTTTTAATTGTGTGGAGAATAAAATATGTTGACATTGTATGAGGAGAGAGAGAGAAATACTTCATCATTGGCAGATTTGGATCTTAAAATATGTTTATCTGCTTGACGTATTTATCCTAAAGTGAAATATCCCAAAAGAAAACACTCAGTGACAAGCAGTGCTGTTTGTTGTGTTACCACTGTCTTTAACAAGCTTTCTATTTTAGGTTCTAAGCTATCACTTGTTCTAGAAGAGAGAAGTAAAACAGAATTCCCATGAGGTGTCTCACTGGTGCTGAATTTAATGGTAAGAGCTATTCCAAGCCAGGACAAAGAAGCCATGGAGCAATTTTCACCTAGATGCTTCCCAGAAAGACATTCTCCTTTTCTCCTTTTCCCGAGTGGTTAATATTTCCTCTGAAGCAGATGCCAGGTGGTAGCATGAAGAAGCTGAAAGAATAATATTTTGTGTCTGTTCTGCTGGATGTTGGTTGGGAAATAGTCTGCTCCATGTGTGCCAGGAACTAACACTGCTTGGGATAATTTCTTTTTTTTTTTGCATGACTGCAGGAAATGAGAAGACAGGGATTCAGCCACTGGTGTTTAACAAGCAGTGCAGGTACCAGAGCTTTTATCACACATCCCTCTGTTTCTGACAGCAGAAGACAACGCACAATGTTCAAGTATAAAAGAAAGAAGTTTGTGCTTGAAATGGAAAACCTGTGCCTGTGTTGAAAGATACTTGGGTAAAAACTGAGGAAGGTGGAGGAACTGACTCCATAGTCAAGTTGTGAAGTTTTAAGTCAAACTCCGGCAATGTGGAGAGCGAGAGGTCAGGTCAGGGTCATTTCAAATGCTTGTAACTGCTTTTTTTCATATTGTTTAAGAAATGCAAACATCTGCATCTCTGCTCCTCACAAGACATTGTTCTGGAGACTTTATAGAAGTTTACTTTTCCTCTAGTAGAAATCATGGAAGCATTTTACTCCTATGAAGGGCTGAGTTATCAGAGGTGCTCCCTTGTTTCCAGAATTAAAATGTCATGGACTCTGTGGGGCAAAAATAGAAGAAATGGGGTGAAATGCAAAAACTTCTTTAAAGAATAGCAAACATTCTTTACAATTAGCAAGATGAGAGCGGGTGGGTCTATTTTTTATGTTTGTTAGTAATAATTTCTCCAGGTGTGCCTGAAGCAGTCTAGGCCAGCCACCTGTCACTGAAAGGTGGTTGTGCAGTAGGAAAAATACAGAACTGCAGGTAGAGGATGGACAAATGAAGGGGGTAAGTGCATGAGCGGGGCCGCAGAGCGGCAGGAGCGGTATGTCAGACATGAGCCCGACACGGCTGCAGCAACCTCAGGCGCCG
>VXBI01013977.1:614881-659874 GCA_013397375.1 Toxostoma redivivum | reverse complement strand
CCTCCTGCCGCTCCTGTCTCTCCTGTCTGCCCGCGCCGCTCCCGGTGGGTGTTTCGGGCCGGACCCTTCTGCCTGTCCCCCCTGCTCCTCTGGTCGGACCCCTCTGTCTGATCTCCTTCTTCCTCGACCAGAGCCTCGGCCCTCCCATGGACGGGGCCCTCAGCTAGCTTTTCCAGGCCCCGGGCAGGACTCTAGACTAGCCTTACTGGGCCGGAGCCCTCAGCCAGCCTGGGGAGCACCGGGAGGGCGCTCCGAGCTCCCCGGGCCCCGGTTCCTAGGCTGGGTTGTGCCGTACCGAGTGACAACGCCTGTTTGTCTGTTTCACCCGTGCTGATGATGCCCCCTCCAGCTGCTCGGGTTGTGCGGCCCGGCCTGGAGGAGTGGTTCTTCCCGCAGGTGCGGGACCACTTCAGCTTCGAGACCTGCGGCAACGAGACCTTCCCGCAGCGGTACCTAGTGTCGGGTAGGTCCCGTGGGTGCTGTGGCTTCGGGCTGGATTCCTTTATGCTTAAGCTTTAACTGCCTCTGTTCCGAGGTAGATCAGAAGCTAGAGCACTGGGCAACCAAGAATCAATGTTATCAAAGGGCCAACCCTATGCGAGCCAAGCATTTCCTAGCATTGTCTATATCCTCCTTTCCCTTTTCATCCACTCTTTAACAAGGCACGTACTTACAGGACAAGGGGGCCTGGCTTTAGATTGAAAGAGAGTAGGCTTAGATTGCATATTAGGAAGGAATTCTTCCTGGTGCGAGTAGGAAGGCCCTGGCACAGGGTGCCCAGAGAAGCTGTAGTTGCCCCATCCCTGGAAATGTCCAAGGCCAGTTTGGACAGGGCTTGGAGCAACCTGGGATAGTGGAAGGTGTCCCTGCCCATGGCAGAGGGGTGGAATATGATGAGCTGTAAGGTCCTTTCCAGCATAAACCAGTCTCGAATTCACTCCTTGCCTTCTATTCTGGCAGTGTGGTGCAGAGGGGATTGTGGGGACTGGCCTCTCTGGAGCAAGAGTAGACTAGAAGTAGGAGCTGTGTTAGGCTTGCACCAGAGCTGGCTGTGTGTGTGTCTTCAGTTGACACCAGCATCTCTTACAAATGCATATAATTTAGTGCTCTGAATGCGTCAGAAAAAACAGATAGTGACTGAAATGTTGCACTCTCTGCCAGTCATTTTTAGGAGTGAAGGTAACTCCTCTTGGGTCAGTGGTTTGCATTATTTAAAATCGTGCAGCTGTAGATAGCTTAACCCATGCCAAACAATGAGCACTGCCAGCAAGGACCCAGCTGTGTCTTCCTTTTATGTCACTGAGAGTAAAAGAGAAAAGACCTTTTTAAACAACATGTGACTAAAAAGACAGCAATTTCCATAACCAGTGTCACATGTTTTTCAACCCTGCCTATACAGAGGAACTGGGGAGCAATTTGCAGGGAGAGAGCAAAGGTGGACTTGGGAATAGCAACAGACGTGAGCACTGCCCCACTTGGTGCCCACCTGCTGCTGCCTCCCAGCTGCATTGGGGTCTTCAGATGCTGCAGCTCACCTTCACGTTGCATGTTGCTCTGCAGCTTGTTCAGCTTCTGTGCCGAGTCATGTGTTTCACCAGGTATAAATTCATGGATCAGTTCAACCCAAAGATATGGACATAGCAGTGAATTTTGAGAGCATACCCAAGGCTGTGATTTCACTAATTAAGTGGCCTTTTTGGACAGAATGTTGGGATTACATGGTTTAAAGCATTGTGCAACTTCTGTTTGTTTTCTTTTAAAGTGTTATGTTTTATCTGTGAATCCTGGGCAGAGCTGAATAATACTTGTGAGGAGCAAAATATTAACATTGCAGTTCTGCTGGTTTATAGAGAGTTTTCTTATAAATGAGAGACAAGAGTCTCGATATTTAGCAAAATTTAGATTGCTTTATTTGATATAGACAGAGCAAGCAGCGCGCTGGGGGAACGTGAGGGGTCACTGCCCAATCGACGTCCCGCCAAACCTGGTTTGCAGCTCCTTTTTGTAGTATGGTCTCCCGTTGTAATCAATAATTTTTATGTTCTGTGCTGTCCCAATTTTGCTGGGTAAGCAGTGGTGAATAAACATTCACCAGGCCTCCAGGCATTAAACTAAACATATACAAATTCACCAGGCCTCCAGGCGATAATCAATCACAGATAACCATCTTGTCCTGGTAGATAACCTCCTGAGAAGTTTTGGAAGTCTGGTTCTTGAGATACACAAAGGCAGGAAGGGCTGTTGTGAAGTTTGATTTTGCAAGCTGGTAGCCGATACAACTTATTAGAAAAAACATACCATAATATAACATAACATAATATAACATAATATAATGTAACATAATATAAGATAACATAACAAGGTGATTTTAAACAGAATGATTTTATCATATAATTTCCTTTATCTAGTGTCCATGCTTCACTTCAGAACTTGGTATTCTGGTTTATACAAACCCCAGTGCTTCTGTGATTGACACAAATCTTTTACCAATTATTACAGTTTCTTACTCAAAATTCCTGTAATTCCATTTCCCTTTACCATTTTTTTGGTGCAATATGAGACTTTTCAGATCATCAGCAAGAAAATGAAGACTAATTTTGCAACAGGGAATCTGATACTCTTGAGTTTAGTTCCCCAGGATTTCAGTCTAAAAATAGATACCTTTATAAGGAGCCCATCTGGTTTGATTTTGGTTCCTGTGATGGTTGTTTAGTCCAGGAGCCATGAAGCATATCAGGAGAAGAGCCAGAGAAAAAAAAACACTCAGCACTCCAGTTACCACCCAATACCCCAAGCAAATGCAGCATTGAGAGTCTGTTGGCTTCTTTTTTAATGAAGAGGAGCAGTTTCACTAATGCGAGCTTTCAAATCCCGTTCCAAACCAAGTATGGCTTTGGCAATTCTGTCCTGAGAATGCCAAGAATTAAATCTGGGCCTCTCTGTTCACTGGCACAGCCTCATGGGACAACTGCTGTGCAGGATCCCTTTGGATGATGTGTTGAAATCAACACTTTACCTGGTGATCTGAGATTTGTCATTGAAGAAAACTATTTATTATTCCTCTTCATTCCTGTGCAATTTATGACTAAGCTAAAATCAAATGTTTGTTAAAGTCAGTAAGCGTTAGAGCAACTGTTTGTTAGATATGTTAGATAAGCCAGTGTTGGCATCACGGCTCAGCTTGTCCTGCCAAACTCAATTTGCCTTCAATCATAAAGTGATCTGAAGATGAAGCACATCATCTTCATATATCATCAGATAGATATACACATATGCATGCGTGTTACATATGTACCAGATATCAGCGTATCCTGGGCTCCACTCCACAGTGTGGGCAGCAGGTGTTTGAGGGGATTCTATCCCTCTGCTCAGATGAGACCCCACCAGTAGAACTGCCTCCAGGCCTAGGGACATCAACACAAGAAGGGTGTGGGGCTGCTGGAGTGAGTTCAGAGGAAACCCCAGAGATGATATGAGAGCTGGTATAGCAGGGCACCTCACCCTCTCCCAAGAGCTTATCTGTTTGTTAGCCAGTCAGATAACTCAAACAGGACAAGCTGTGTTGTTGTGAGTTTTTTGGGCCATGGGGTTAGCACTGGACTGTTATTTCCCAACTGCCAATAGATACCTTATTGTTGAAGTGAGATCTGACAAGATAAGATGGATTTTGACTAACTGATAGCCATTCAGTTTACAAATATAAAAGCCACTACAAACTTTCACAAAGCAGAAATCTGCTATAGATGCTGTTTCACAAAGCAGAAATGTGCTAAAATATATATATTTTCTGGAAATGTGTGGAGTTTCTCCCATGAGCAGGGATATCTACTTCACAGTTACTCCCCAGGGGTTGAGTGAAGGAATCTGTGTATGGTATTGCCATTTTGACAGTAAATTACATTTGACTCCAATCAATACTATTTATTTTGCCAGTTTTAATATAGATACCTCCATATAATACACTGTTTTATAGTTTACTGTTATTGACTAGTAGTTCTTTCATTTTATACTGTGTAGTGAGTAATTCTGATTAAGATCTTTTGTCTGTTATCTCTTGTCTGTTTAAAAAATAATTCATTTTTATAAGTAGATCTGCTTTGTTGTCATTAGAACTGTGAGCCAGAGTGATTCCTTAAATTTGAAATGTTGCCAAAATTTGAAGCTAAGGCATGGCTTGTCTGAAGCTTTCCCTCGTCTCGTGACAAGCTGGAGCCCCTCTGCTCTGGAGGAAGGCCAGGAGAGTGGGTTTGTTCAGCCTGGAGAAGAGGATGCTCTGGGCAGACCTTATTGTGGCCTTTTAGTATTTAAAGAAGGTTTGTGAAAAAGAGGGGGAGTAGCTTTTACCAAAGCCAGGGGTGATAGGACATGGGGCAATGGTTTGTAGTTGACAGATAGTGAATTTGGATTGGACATAAGGAAGAAATTCTTCCCTTTGAGGGTTGGGAAGACCTGGCACAGGTTGCCCAGAGAAGCTGTGGCTGCCTCATCCCTGGAAGTGTTCAAGGCCAGATTGTGTGGGGCTTGGAGCAGCCTGGTCTAGCTGGAGGTGTCTCTGCCCATGACGGGGGGCTTGAACTGGATGGTCTTTGAAGATCCTCCCCAACTCAAATTGTCCTATAATATGGGATTTACAACTTCATACATCCCAGCAGCAGCATCAGAAAGATGCAGGCAATTCCCTAATGTCAGTTTTGTGTGAAAATTGAGCTGTGCAAGTGTTTTGGAGTGAGTTGGGCTAAAAAGGGTATATAAATGGGAAATCATTCTTTTGGGGGGCAGCTGTCTGCAAAGGACTTGCAGAACTTGAGATTTTAGGTATTTTTCAGGCAGAAGTGAAATACTCAGTCCATGTACTGATCTCATGGAAGCTCTTATTTACCCCCACCCAAATGAGAGATTTCTGGAGCCTGGACTAACACCTTTGCGTCCCAGGTCAGGTCTCAGGAATCAGCTTGTTCATAGAGTTCTTCCTCATTCCATTTTTTGTTGTGTTTTTTGTGGGTTTTGGTTTTTTTTTTATTTTCATTTTTAATTTCTTTCTTTCAATTGCCTCAGCAAAGTTCTGGAAGAAAGGATTTGGACCCATCTTTTTCTATACTGGCAATGAAGGTGACATCTGGACTTTTGCTCAGAACTCTGACTTCATATTTGAATTAGCAGAGGAACAGCAAGCACTTGTCATTTTTGCTGAACATGTGAGTATTCTAGTCATTATGCATCCTTTAGAGCCCTGTTCTGTTCAGTGTTACCAAATTCAGCTTTCTGCAGGTCTGGAGTAGTGGTACCATTTCTTGCCATGGAGCTGAGTCAGACCTGCTATAAGCTTTCTCCCCATGATAGCAGATCTTCTTTACACAATCATGGCTTTTGAATAAATTTTTACTATGCCTCCCAGCACTCCAGGACTGATGTTTCAGTATAGCCTATGCCATGAATGATTTGCTTTTGTAAGTAGTTTCTATAGGCTTTAAATTCCATGTTGGAGTAGAGAGATACTTTGGATAATATTTAATCTCTCTACCCTGCAAAGTCCCAAGCCAACCTTTCCCACACTACTCTATTAAATCTGCTATCTGTCATCTTAGGCATGTTCCCTTTTGTAGTTAAGGACTTCAGGAGAGATACACGTGCTGAGAACCCACTTTAGCACCCACTGGGGCAGCTGTCATGTACTGGCCATCCACTCCATGATGTGTCCTGAAGATGTCTGTGTATCAGGTTGTCTTGGTTTGAAAGACAGGTATTTGCTAAGGAAAGGCAAGAACCCCTTCCCTGAGATGGAGAGTGCAACCCCCTCCCTTCCAAGTATTATAATTTTGGAATCAGGGGCTCTCAGCAAAAGATATGGGGATAGGAATAACAGTTCTGTAGTAATATATCTAACAAGGCAAACAAAAGAAACAACAGCTATAAAAGTTGACACCAAAACAGAACAGCATATTTCAGTCCCAGTCCTTTTTGCTCCCAGGCTCCCAGAGCAGGCAGCTGCCCCCACCTCTCCCTTTCCAGTGTACCCCTTCTCCCCACCCCCTTCGAGAGAAACTGTTACTAGCTAGGGTGTAGGCACAAATACTTAGCATAACAATGGGGAAAAAAACCACAGAAAGAAAAGGGAAAAAATCAACCCCCAACACAGGTGCAGGAGACAAGACACTTCCTCAGTTACGCACAAGTTAGAGGGTATCTCATGCTCTATTACCGTACTAGTGCTCACTTAGCCCGGCTCTATGGTGAAAGCAGAGAAGATCCAGACCAGCATTGCCACAGTGTATCTCTTTTGTTTCAGAGATACTATGGGAAGTCTCTTCCCTTTGGACTTGAGTCAACCCAGCAGAAGAAGACTGCTCTGCTCACCATTGAGCAAGCCCTTGCTGACTATGCAGTGCTCATTACTGAGCTTAAGCGGCAGTTTGATGCTGCAGACTGCCCTGTCATCGCTTTTGGAGGCAGGTAAGGATTGTGGGGGCTCCTTCCCTTCTCTGCACCCTTTCCAGCCAAAGTTATGCTGCCATAGATCACTTTTGCTCTCAGAGAAGTTCTCAATGCAGAGCTTTTAGCTGTCCTTTTGTGAGCAGATATGCCTGTGCCTCAGCTCCCATGAGCTCATCACCAGGTCCCACTCTGCTTTCCCATCAGGAATTAGTCTCCATTTGTGGTTGCTTTGCAGAAGCACCCCTGACTAGATGTTTCTAAGCTTCTTCAATGTCTGAATAATTCAGAACTGCAGAAAAGAAAAATAGCTTGGAAAGGGTCAAGGGAAAATACCAAGCTTGCTGGTGATGGGCAATGGGATGCTGTGCCAAAACCTGAGGAAACAAACACTAATGGGGTCCCTCAATCTGCTTCACGAGGTGTTGGCTACAGTGAATCTCACCTGAAATGTTTCTACACTAATACATACAACATGAGGAGCAGACAAGAGGAACTTAAAGCTTTGCCCAAGCCCAGAGATTTGGCACCATTAGCAAAAGGATAAGTCTGGTAGGATAAGTCAAGTAACTGGAGTGCCCTGTTGGATGGTTACTGGGCTCTTCAGGAGGGATAGGGCAGAAGAGATGAGGAGATGGCTTTGTAGGTAGTGGAAGGGATAGAATGTCTGGAGCTCACAGTTGGCAATGGCACAGTTGAAAGCCTCTGGGTAAGAATCAAGGGACAAATAAATAATGCAGATGTCACTGTGGGAGTCTACTTTGGATCTCCCAGACAGGATGATGACACCAATGAATTATTCCTTGGGGAACTAAGGATGCTTTCAAGTCAACTTCCCGTGTCCTTCTTATGGGGGACTTCAGCTTGCCAGAAATCGACTGGGAGAATCACACAGGTGGTACAATCTAGGCCAGAAGATTCCCTGAAAAACCCGGATGACAACTTTATGGCACAGTTCTTAAAGGAGCAGAATCTGAAAGATACCCTTCTTGATCTACTGCTTGTCAACAGAGAGGATTTTGTGAGTAAAGTGGGGATTGGTGGCTGGTTTGGCCACTGCAGCCATGAAGCCATCATGTTTAAAATCTCTGTTGACAGAAGGAAAAGTGGCATCAAAACCTCAACTCTGGCCATGAGGAGAGACTTCAGCAGACTTCAGGCTGCTCAGGGAATTATTGGGTAAAGTCCCCTGGGAAAATGTTTTTGTAAGGTGATGGAGTCCATCAGTGTTGGTTACATTTTAGATACTGCCTGTTAGGCGCCCAGGAGTAGCAATTACCAAATGTTCAAAGTCAGGGAGGTGAGGCAGAAGGCCAGCATGGCTGAACAGGGATCTTCTCTTGGAAATAAGGTGAAAAAGGAGATTGTATGCCCAGTGGAAGCAAGGTCAGGTGACATGAGAAGAATACAGAGATACTGCTCTCCACCATAGGGAGAGGATTCATGTAATCAAAGCTTAATTGGAATTGAAGCTGCCAAAACTGTGGAGAACAATAAAAAGAGTTTTTGAGTACATTAATGGCAAAAGGCAACATAGAAATAACATTGGTCTTGGTTCTAGGATGAGGATGGTCACCTCACAAACAGGGACAGAAACAAGGCAGAAGTGTTTGTTGCACTCTTTGCCTCTGTCCTCACCATGGTTGACAGTCCAAAGGGGTCCCAGTGCCTTGAGCTGGAGGACCATGACTGCAAGAATAATCAACTCCCTGTTGACCCTGAACATGTGCAGGACCCGTTGCTCCATTTGGATCCCTACAAATATATGGGGCCTATTGGGATTCATCCAAGAATCTGCAAAGAGCTGTTGATGTTATTGCAGAACCTGTCTTGATGATTTTTGAGTAGTCTTGGGAATCCAGAGAGATTCCAGCTGACTGGAAGCTGCCAAACATTGTCCCAGTTTTCAAGAAGGAGGACCTTGCAAATTACAGGCCTGTCAGTTTCACTTCAGTGCTGGTAAAATCTGGGAAGATCATGGCAGCTATTATTCTGGGAGGTATTGAAAAACCACCTGGAGGGCAATGCGTCATTGGTCGCAGCCAGCTTCCGGAGGGCAAAGTCCTGCATGTTGAATCTGATTTCTTTCTGTGATGAGGTAACTCACCTGGTTGATCTAGGAGAGCCAGTAAATGTCATTATTTTGGACTTCAGCAAACCTTTTGATACTATCTGTCCCAAAGATTTTTCTGGGCAAAATGTCCAGCATATGATGGATGAGCAACTGGCTCAGTGGTTGGCACAGAGTTGCAGTGTTTGGGGTAACACCAGGCTGGTGTCCAGTCACTAATGGGATTCTGCAGGGCTCCATCCTCAGCCCTCAGCTCTTCTACATCTTTGTTAACAATCTAGATGCAGGACTTGAAGGAATACTAAGTCAATCTGCCAACACTAAACTGGGAAGAGTTATTGACTCCCCTGAAGGTAGAGAGACCTCAATAAATCAGAGAGATGGACAATCATCAACACTATGAAGTTTCCCAGTGGCAAGTGCTGGGTTCTTCATCTAGGATGGGGCAGCACTGGCTGTATGTATGGAGTGGGGAACGAGAGGCTGGAGAGCAGCTGTGGGAAGGGAGCTGGGGGTCCAATGGCATATTGGATATTAGTCAATAGTGCCCTGGCAGCCAGGAGGGCCAACCATATCCTATGTGGCACACGCCCAGCATCACTGGCTGGGTCAGGGTGGCGATTATCCCACTGTGCTATGCTCTGGGGTGGTCTTTACCTTGTTTTGGGCACCACAATGTAAAAAAGACATTAAGCTATTAAAGAGTGTTGAAAGGAGGGCCATGAAGATGGGGAAGGGTCTGAAGAGGAGGCCTTATGAGAAGTGACTGAGATCACTTGGTTTGTTCAGCCTGGAGGAGACTGAGGGAAGACCTCACCACTCTCTACAATATCCTGTGGAGCACTGATCTCTTCACTCATGCCCAGTGACAGGACTCAAGGAAACAGCATGGATCTGTGTCAAGGGAGATTTAGACTGGATATCAAGAAAATGTTTTTCACCCAGAGAGTGGCTGAGCACTGGAAAAGACTTCCCAGGAAAGTGGTCATACACCAAAACTGTTTGAGTTCAAGAAGTGTTTGGACAACGCTCCCAAGCACAGGGAGTGTCTTCCACAGGGGCATGAGTGGACTCAAGGATCATGATGGGTCTCTTTCAGCTCAGCATATTGTATGATTCTACGAAAATTAGAAATTCCTCCTGCAGGATCAGAACATTTTACATTGGAAATACAGGAAACTAATAATTGGTAAAATATTCTTTCAAGGGGCCATACAGCTTTTTATGAAACACAGCCTCTTTAACAGCATCCAGCCATTTTCTTTGTAGGCCTTTTCATAATTCTGCTCTGGTGCTCCTTGGTTCCTTGCAGCAGTCCTTTCTCAGAGTGTTTACAGTGCTGCAGGAGGGTGGATGTGATGTCCTTGTTTCTTGATGGATCCCCTCTCTTGTAGTAGAGTGGTGCTTCCCTCCAAAAGTCATCCAGAAGTAAAGGGCTTCGAATTCAATTGCAGTGAGCTAAAAAGCATTTGACATTATAATTTTCATTAAGCTTTCAGCTGTTTGTGGTGTGGTGATTGAACTGTTGATCTCATGGGGGTTTATACTGTGACTATCAGGACAGTAGCTAGAGTAGGAAGGCCCAGAATCTGTCCTGGGATAGGAAGATGGGAGTGGGATATAGCAAAACATCCTAGCTGGCTGCATGTTAGACTTCAGCTCTCTGTGTAATTGAGGGCTCAGTCTGCAGCAGCCCTGAGCACACTAAACTCGGATGAAGAACACTGAAATATGGCCGTGATGGAAAAGCACAGCATTTCCCCAGGAGACAAAAATCAGACCACTTCTTGGTGCTTATAACTGTGCCAAAGTAATCCGAAATTACTTGCAGCAGGTTTCAGGTAATGCCTGTCTCCAGGACCAGGGCTAGAGAAATGAAAATTACTTTACATGAGGGTGTTGTGGGAATGGTATTTACTGAACCACTTGAGGTGGTGGAGAGGGAGATTGAGTGCTTTTAAGCTTGGAGTTAGACCAGGTTTCACCTGTGTTTTGGGGATATCATTTGCCACCCCAATGGCCTCAGAGGAACTCTGCAACCATCAGCATATGAATGACTTCTGTCATCTTAGGTCTAAGTAACAGCCTTGATTCATATGTGGCCCTGGCATTGAAGCTACCAAGGTAGACTTTTCTTGTGGCATTTGTTAACTTTTCTCCTTCTCTGTATCTGTGCTGATCAACTATGCAGCTATTATTTGGTGTGCCTAGGGAGGATAGTCTCCACTTTCCAGGAGTTGAGAGGGCTGCCTGTTCTGCCATGTTCAGGGACACCCTTTGCCAGAAGCTTGGCAAAGTTCTAACTACTTCTTGTCATTCTGTATGCAAAATGTACAGTGAGTGCTTCACTCAAACCCTGCTTTGCTCTGCTGTGAAGCTGTTGGGACATGCTCAGGATGGTGCAAAGTTAAATATTGAGGCAGGATTTACATTGTCTACAGGAGTTGCTGTGTTCCCTTCAGAGCTGGTGTGAGCATTTAGGGAAAGGCCAGTAAGAGTACTGTGTGCTGCTCGTTGGCCATAACTGGATCAACATGAGGATGAGGCACAAAGCATCATATCCATGAGCATCATGCATATCACTGAGCATGCATGAAAATGAAGCATCACAGATATCCATGAGCTTTTTGTTACCTTGGGTTAGGTGATCCTGTAAATGTTGGCCTGAACTTCTGAGTTATTACAGTATAAGTTGTCTGTTAAAGGAAATAACTTGTCTCTCTTGGTAGCTATGGAGGAATGCTGAGCGCTTACCTGAGGATGAAATACCCAAATGTTGTGGCTGGAGCATTAGCCGCCAGTGCTCCTCTGCTGTCTGTGGCTGGGCTTGGAGACTCCACCCAGTTCTTCAGAGATGTCACAGCAGTAAGTAACATCTATTTTCAGGAGCAGTATTTTCTTTCTTTAGGAGTGCTGTTTCCTTTTTCTTTTCCAGGTGTTTAAATAGATACCTGTCTTCACAGCATCACTGCTAAGCAGAGAGTGCAGTTTAATGGCAAGATGAAAGGGAAATCAGTAGCTGCAGGATGGCTGAGCACTGCCGTAGCTGGGGCAGCTCAGGGTTCAAAGATGCTGCTCCGAGCAGCTCAACTCTGTGCCAGTACCTTTAGTACCACTAAGAAATGACTTTCCAATTTCTAGTGGCTTGACTGCATTACAGCTGAAATTTTTCTCTTGTGCCTGGCTGAACCCCTTTTGGATAATTTATTTTTAAAATCCTTTCCCAAAATGCTATATTGGTACCAATTATTCACAGCATCTCCTTAGTCCAAGGTGATTGCAGTTCAGTGAAGAACTTGGCAATCTTCATTTTGTAACTAAAAATGTGCAAGGTGTCCCGAGATCAATTAAACTAAAATTTAAATGTGGTTTTTGCAGTTTAAGGCCATGAAAAGTTGGTGTTAGAACTGACTTACATTTAACTTGAAAGACGTGTACTACCTGGTTGTACTGAAATCTTGTGATGGTGTCTGTTCTGCCTCTTTTATGACATGAATTTCTAGATCTGGGTGACACAGATGGCTTTGTATGAACTACCTTTGTTGTCCCTCAGTTGGAGCTGAGGTCTGTGCCTGGTGCAGGAGCCAATGAGCACACAGAGCTGAGACCTTTCATGCTTTTCTGCCCAGGATTATTGCCAGGCTATAGTTCATTAACCTTGCACCTCTCTTTGGGGAGTTTGCAGGCTTTTATACAAGTCACAACAAGGAAGTTACACAGAAATTGTTCACTGGTCAACTTAACCAATGTCTTTCTGCACATGCTGCAGTCAGTGCTTGGTTCACTATACCAGAGTGGTCTGACATTAGCATCTGAGATGTCTCAGGGGTGATTTTTTACCTTGCTGCTTAGTCTTAGGTTACTTTGGGCCACCTTAGCATTCTTTTCTCCCATCCCTCTGGTCTGGAGGTGAGTCATCTTTGTTGACATATTCTTGTCATTCTTGTGTTACTTTTGCTGCTATTCTCCACTTCAAGGACCACACCTGTGTATGTAACTTCTGGTCTCTTCGTTCTTATTTATATACATGAACAACTTGTTTCTGTGCAGAGACTTACACAACAGATAGCTTTACCAGTAAGTATAGAGAAGAGACTGTTATATGAAAATAAACACATTTGAAACTCCTAAGTGCATAAAAGAATAATAGACATCTTGTCTTAGAGTTACAAACTAACAAAAAATGTAATGCCATTTTGTGTGGAAAAATTTACAGTGCCAGAGGTTTATGTCCAAAAAGAAGACAGAGGAGTACTGTAATTTTATTTGAATAAAATGTCATGGGGCATTTCCCATGGGGTCTTTTAAATGGTTGGGTGACACAGCCCCCTTTTTATCCTATTTTCCCAAATGCATCACCCACTTCTTTTCCTCATTGGCTGAGGTACTTGGAAGGTACAGACTTCCCAAATCATCTACTCTATGTCCTCCTCTGCTGTCCACCCCCCCTTTTTTTTTTATATAGCAAAACACTATTCATAATTCTCTTAAGCCTTTGTTCTTTTTCTTTAAGTTCAGGAATTTAACATGGCCTTGGCTGAGCAAGGTCCATATAAATTAGTAACATTTTCTAGAGCTGATAGTTTCTTCTGTTACTTCCCTATCTATAAGTCCCTGGCCCTATCTACAAGCAGATTCACAGTCTGTTTGTAAAGACACATTCATGTTATTCCTTTCAATTTAGTCAGCTAACAGGTCCTGCAGTGAGAATTCTTCCCTGGTTGAAGCCAACGTCCTTAGAGCATCCCTGTCTTGCTTCAGCTGTGAATATGCTGTGAGTCATTACACACCCTCAAACTTAGGGCTTTAACCTTTTCACGTGAAAAAACTTGCCAAATAATTTATAAATCTGTTTTCTCTGCAGCAGTAAGCCAAGCTCTGGATTGAGCTCTTAAGCAAGCACTCTGTGGTTTCAAAGTACTCTCTTCCACCTTCAGTGTGGAGGTTGCTCTGATTTGCCGTTTATGCATCTGAAATCTGAATTGTTCTTCTTGCTGAGGTCACCCATGAGACCTGTTAATCCCAATGAAGGCACATGGAATGGCTGCAATTTCTCCTGCCTCTGCTAAGCTGAACTGTTTCTGTAAGGATCTGGGGATGAGCTTAAAAAGGTCCTCATGCCAGGCAGTGCTTGGCAGCAGCCAGCGGCCTAGAGGAGAGCTCAGCCATCACAGCACCCAGAGCAGACCTGCTCCTCTGTCCTAGGCCAAACTATCCTCACACTCCAGTTAGAGCCATTAGTAGGTGAAGATCAATAAGCACATCGAGAAGGATATTTGGAACTCCTAAAGGGATGCCCAGGTAAATTGAGGAAAATCCCACAATGATTTCTTTAAACAATTATCAGACTAAGGCAGAATTAAGAAGAAAAGAAAGGTCCCAAATCTATTTTTACTTGAAGGTGGGTCTTTACAGAAAAATGCCTAGCTAGTGATTTATGATTACTTACCTTGCTCTAGCAGGGTAGAGACCTCAAAAGAGCCCTAATAATTCTTCATGTTACAAAACACTGGTTGCCAGCAGATCTAATTTGCTTTATAACTTGAGAGAGGAGAAAGAGCTTGGGTTCCTAGGGCCTTCAATCACAGAAATAACTTGATCTACCAAAACCAACCACAGCTCTTCAAACCTAACTTAAAGTGCTTTTTCAGGATCAGTAATGGTTTTCTCAAGAAAAAGGACATGGTCATTTAGCAGGCCATTAGCAGGCTTAAGAAGAAAAGATCTTGGTCTTGTACTCTCCCAATGCATAACTGACTTCTCCCATGGCTCCTTCTCACGGACAAAGTGCCGTTTCAAGGACTCTTCTCTGTGTTTAAAAACAGCTAAACCCTTATGACTCTTACAGCCTGGCCCCTCTCTGAGACATGTTTCATATTCTCTTGCTGCTTCACGTTTAGCCTGATGCTCCATGAAGGGAGTGTTCTGTCTGATGACTCATCCCAGCCAGACCTGGTGACACAGCTGCTGCTTGGCCTGAGCTGTGCAGTGTTGGTTTCTGCAGAGACATGCTGACTCTCTGAAAGACAAGGCAGAAGCACTGGTGTCACTGCTCCTGGAAATGCAAATGAGGTGCTGACCAGTGGGCCAATAACCCCTGGTCCTTCTGATCCTTCTGGCAGTTCTTTCCATTGCAGCCTCTTCAAGTGTCTCCTGTGGGAAACTGCCATCTCATATCTTTTCTGTCCCTTCAGGATTTTCAGAAGTCCAGCCTAGACTGTGTCACAGCTGTCCGTAAATCCTTCCAGCAGATCAAGGACCTGTGTCTGAGTGGAGGTAAGAAGGGACTAGATAGCTCCCAAGGTCAGCCAGCATTCCCAGCCACAGGGGGAAAAAGTTGATACAGCTTTACCTCAGCTAGTTGTTCAGATAAATCAGTGCAGGTGCTCACATGGCTTCTTCTTTTTGCTTGCACAATGGATTTTTTTTTTTTATTAACAGTTTCAGTTAGCACTAAAATTGGTAACTAACACAGAAACGTAAGTAGCTCTGCAAAGCTTTGCACAGTGTTAATGAAACCATTTTTTCTGCACCAAAGTGAAAAACCACTTGCAGGTGGAAACCACTTGCATAGTATTTTATGCTAGTAAAGCTGTATGTTTCACCAGATACTTGTCCTCAATATCCACACCATGAAGAGCTGTTCTGGTGGGTATGACAGCTGTATGGCTCAGCTCACTGGACAGATCTGAGAAATTTGTGGAGGGCAGTCTAGGTCCTGAAACAATCATCCAAGTTCCTTCCATCTCCAGTCTTGGACAGTTAGGACAGACTGGTGAAGACCTCTGCAATGGCTCCTAAGTAGGCTGGACCAGATGCCATGGGCTGATGCAGCATCTCCTAGAAGCTGTGGTGTTAGGACAAATGTGGTAGCTTCTGGCTCTGTCTTGAGCTTTGGTGATGAGTCTCTGTGATGCTATGTGCCTCCCAGCTGCTGTTGGTCATGGAACTGCCAGAGGAACCCAGGAATCAAGATGCCATCTTGACTTTGGGTCACAGCAGGAAGAATGTTACTGTTAACTAGTAAAGCTGTTCCAGCTCTGTCTGGGGCCATGCTTCCTGCAGTTGGGGTTAAGGTGGTCATATTTAAAGCTTCAGCCATCAAGTGTGTGTCCAGAGTCAGGCCACAGGCTCTGGATTTCCAAGGAAAAGCAGCCATACTGTAGTGGTCAGCTGTAGAGCAGGATGGGGACAGGAACTGTGACTCCAAAATGTGGAGAATGAAAATGAAGGGAGCAGCTTTTCACAGCAGAAAAGCGAAGGCAAAGGTGTATGGGTACATCTTGAAGGAATGACTCCAGCTGACCTCTGCATCCCACTGACGTTTGAAGGCATGTCTTGAAAGTCCTTTGTGAGGACTGTTCTCATTTGACAGTTCTTACTGCAGATGCACCCTCCTCCCAAGAAGCTGCATTTTTAAAATTTTTTTTTCAAGGAATGGGTGGTGGTGGGTNAGGTTTGTTTGGTTTTTTTTCCCTGCCAGTTTTTCCAGCTTTTGAATTTCACTGGTTCCTATATGTACCTCTTGCCCTTCTGCATGGGAGCTTGCCTGGGGAGCGTGCCTTGCAGGACACAGCAGCCCTGCCAGGGAAGGTGCCTTCAGGCATGAGCAGGGGCAGCCATTAGGGCACTGGCAAGGACAAGCTATACCAGGCTGCTCTGCTCACTCTTTCAGCTGGGAACAGTTCCAGAACTTGGCAGGTGCTGATTCCTCCAGCCTCCCCAGGGAGGTCTCAGTGGCTCCTTTTGAGAGGCAGAACATGGGCTGTTGGCCACATGAGGTTGTGATACTCAGGGAGGCTGTGCCTGAACGTTCCGTTCACATGTGTAAATTCAGGTGTAATGTGTCCTTTCCACTAAAAATCTCATCTTACATTACATCATCCTCTTACTCCTGAGTGAAATAAGATGCTGAAGCTTGTTGTTGCTTTCCTCTGTTGAAGTTTGTGTCTTTTATTTTCCTTTCTTTTGCAGCCTATGATGAGATCAGCAGCAAAATGGCCACATGCAATAAGATCTCTAACAAGGAGGATGTTTACCAGCTGTTTGGGTTTGCTAGAAATGCCTTCACCATGATGGCCATGATGGACTATCCATACAAAACCGACTTCATGGGTCACCTCCCTGCCAATCCAGTGAAGGTGAGGAAATTGGTGTGAGTGGGTGACTGGAGCTTAGGACACTGTCAGGCAGGCACCATTGGTGATGGTCACAGGGCAGTAGTGATGGATGTTGCAGCTCTTCCAGTTTAACAGTGAATCTACACAATTGAAAATTCTCTGTGATGGTGACTGCTGTGAGATTTCTGGAGTCAATCCTATCCTGCTCTGCCTTTACTTTAGACACAAACACCTGTGCAAGCTTGTTGACTTTTTAAATACAAAAACTTGTAGCTTTACAAAAAGAAAACAATAATTCTGTTGTACCCATCTCAGCATGCTTCCAGAGATGTATTTTTCATGGTGGGTAGGGTTGGAGATGTGAAAATCAGGCCCTTTATTTAAAGTACTGCCCAGGAAGCAGATGTATCTCAGGTACAATGCAGAAAAAAACCTGCTGCTATGGGGACTGGAAAACATGGGAACTTTCAAGAGAATCAAAGATGGCAAAGTGTAGGAAAAGAGCCAAGTTCTCAGGTGTTTACAAAGACCTCTAAGACACCAGCTGCTTTTGAAAGGTACCGCCTTTGATCCCAGATCACCAGAGGCTGTTGCAATTCTTGGTGTCTTCTGGTGTGTTGTCAAGCCCTTGGGACTTCATTTGCCTCTGGCTTTGTGGCATTTAGGGTTCTAGTCTTACCTGGAGCACACTGTGCAAGAGGTCACACAGGCTCTGCTGCGCTAGAACTCTGGACATGCTGCCTCTGGCTCCACTGGGCACCCAGTTTCCTTCTAGGGTTTGTTTAATGAAGTCTGAAATGGAAATAATTATTCTGCACATTCCCCCCACTCCCTGAAAAGGGAATTAAAATATTCTGATTCTAGGAGGAACTGTTGTGTGCCTCTCCACAGCTCCCTAGCTTGGTGAAGGAATTGTTTGCCCTTGTCCTGTCTCCTTGTTTCTATGATTTTTGTTGCTACAAAGGAGGAAGCTAAAGACTTCAAGACCTGTTACATTAGGCCTTTGGAAAGCTGCTGAACCATAAAATATGTAAATGATAATTTTAATGAATCTTCCAGCGTAGCCCTTCCAGAAAGTTACTGGTTCTGTCTGCCATTTGCCTGTAATGTGTCTCACCCAGGTTGGCTGTGAACAAATTATTGCCCACAAAGACCCAATTGAAGGCTTGGCTGCTCTTGTCGGTGAGTTAATACTATCAGTTTGATCTTTTATGTACCACCACGTGTTCTATAAGCACCTATCAGTAGACTGTCACATTGCTGTGTCAGGGGAGCTGGCATGACTCTGATCTCCCTCTGGGACATTTTGCCCCTTGTCTGTTGGGATGTCTCACAGTGGCCCAGAGGTTCATTCTCTCACCTTTACCAATTTATTTTTGTCATGTTTCTTAGGCATTGCAGTCCCATAGCCTGTTGTCTGTCCATGAGATGTGGAAGTTTACCCATACTCTGGCTCTAGCAGTCACAAGCTCAGTGCACATTCACTGAAGGAAGTTTTTTGGTCTCCTTGTTGAGGACAAGTCCTGTGGTCTTAATCCAGGGGCAAGGCAATCTTAAATACATCATGTATACACATATACATTTATCTCTGTGAGCACTTATTTTGTCAGCCAGCAGTGTTTGTAAGGAAATTATTAATAGAGATAGAATTTGAAGAACTTTTGAAGAGTTCCTCATAAAATCTCTTAAGTTGCTTATTAAAAATGAGTTCTACCTCGGTCATTGTTCAGAAAAAACACATTCTTAATGACAGAAAAAAAAATTTAAGGAATTCTTACAGGTTTAATGCAATTTAGAGCAACTGGGAACTATTTTTATTTTTTTTTTCCAAATGATGTGTGCCCCAAGTCAGAAATGTATCAATCCTAAATCACTGCTAAAGATGTTTGGCTGGCAGCTAGAAGCATGGTTAAAACACTGATGTCTTGGCAAACACTGTCAGATCTACTGGATGTATTCACATGCTACTTCTTCTGTGAGGAAGAGTGGGAGTCTTGAGATGAATAAGCCAAGGGTGGATTTCTTCCTCCCAGTTGCAGGGGAGCACCTTGTGCCTCTCCCTGTCTCCCCACCTGCATTCATTTGGTGGCGTTTAATTATACAAGAGGAATGATCCACTAGAACTTTAGGCAAGGGACTGTCTTTCCTCCATACTTGCCCCTCTGTGTCATACAGGAAAACACTGTCTTTTTTCTACATGTGCTGCATCAGCCCACCTCCTGCCATGCAGAGCATAGTGCCATGGGCTGTGATGCTGAACGGGCCACAGGCGAATGGGGACAGCATTAGTGTTGTCCACAGATTGCTTCCAGGGCAATAATACTCCGTCTCCTTAAGGTGAATCCATTCCTTCATCTGCAGAGAACCAGACTAGCATTTACCCATCATATCATATCTCAAGTGATATTGTCACATCAGATTTGCTTGGTTCATGATAAATGAAACTAGTGTTCCAATATGTTTGAACATTGTAAGGCTCGGGGTGCCAGATTTTTGATCCACATTTAGTAATCAGAGCCTCAAAAGAAATGGAATAAAATACTAGAATGGCACACCTTGGAAGGAGTTTATTTCTTGGGAAATCATAGGAGTAAGCTGAGCAAGGTGCCACACGGTCCTGCTGAACCTGGCATAGCTGAAACTCTGCCTGCTGTCTAGGCTTTTTACCCATTACAAAGGAAATTGCCTAAACGGGACAATATTGCATTGAATTAGGAGCAATAACCAAGTTTGTGTCATCTGGAGGAATTTGTCAGCCCCATGTAAAAGCTTTGCCATAAAGCTGGATTTTAACCTTGGTTCTAGGCTCTGTGAGCTCTGTCCCATCCCTGTACACTCTCTCATCCCTTGGCTTGGTTTTGGCCGTGAAGTTCATGTGGGAGGCAGTGGGTAAGACAGCAGAGTTTCTGACTGGTTTTGTGCTGTGTTTCCACCTGGCAGGGGTGTTCTACAACTCCTCTGGCTTGGCACAGTGTTATGACATATACCAGTTGTACCAGTCCTGTGCTGACCCCACAGGCTGTGGCATCGGCTCGGACGCAGAGGCTTGGGACTACCAGGTAAGGGGTTGGAGCCCCCAGCAGGTTTCAGCTGCTGTCCTGGCTAAGCCCCTGCCCCATGACAGCTCTTGCGCTTCTCTTAGGTTTGCACCGAGATCAACTTAACATTTAACAGTAACAATGTGACCGACATGTTCCCTGAGATGCCCTTCACAGAGGCCATGCGTGAGCAGTACTGTTGGAACAAGTGGCGTGTGAGGCCGCGAGCACACTGGCTGCAGACAAACTTTTGGGGAGAAGGTTAGTTGTGCTGATTGCTTGTCCCTTTTTGTTACCCTGTTTCCCTCTGTCCAGCTGAGCCCCACGAGGACAGGCACAGCACATTAAATCCTGGCAGAAAGTCACAGCCTTGTGCTGACTTGAGCCAAACAAACCTTTCTGTATCTCTTTGGGACAGAAAAGGAAAACATAAAAACTACCAATAATTTGTTCAAGTCTTCAACATTTTCTGTTCTTTGCATGTTTGCTGCAGTAGCAAATATTTGGATAACTGGGCAGGAAGGAGACCTCTCAATTATGAACTCTCTGAATTTCAGACCTGAAAAGTGCAAGCAACATCATTTTTTCAAATGGAGACTTGGACCCATGGGCTGGTGGTGGGGTAAGCATGTGCATTCCTGTACCATGAGCATAGAGCAGCCTTTGCAGGTGACATACTGCCCTCCCTCCTTTCAGAGCAGCACTGGCAATTCAGTTTTAATCTGAGTTTCTGTGAGCAGCTGTTTTATGGTGAACCACTGAGAAATTTTGGGACACTAATGATGGACACATTGAGTAGTGCCCACCACCCAGGAATACTGATGGAACAAATGTGGCTTCACTTGTGCAGACACCAGTGAAGTGTCCTTACCCCATACCAGGGTCTGAACCACAACCTGGTGTGTTTATGTGTTCGCACATGATCTCAGTGCTGCTGACCATGTGCTCCTGGCTCTCTCCAGCCCCACCACACTTGGTGAGACGAGGTGGGTGCTATGGGCAGCGACTTGAACCAGATGTTTTGGCTTAGATTCAACAAAACCTGAGTGCTGTCAGTATCCAGTCTAAAATTTAAAAAAAAAAAAAATAACCAGGACTAGATTTTGAGTTAGTTGAGCTCCTGATCAAATACAGAAGCTCAGTTTTTCAGGCTGGCTAGGAATCCCAGAAGGAACAGGCTGCTTAGGGTGCATAGGCCCAAAGGGGAGATCTAACTTCCAACTGCCTGTGCTGGAATCAGCTGAAAGTTCCCACCTTGTAGAAAACACTCCCTTTATTTGGGACAGGTGATCTGGTTCAGACTGTTAGCTGTGAATACCAGCCGTACCAAGGATGTCTTCCCATGTTTTTCCTCAGTCTTGCCCAGATCATGTTCCAGTTTTCAGAACTCAAGTCCAGTTCTTCCCAGTAACTTGATGAGAATTGGTCTTTACTCCTTCTTCTCCCAGATAAACAGAAGCCTCAGCCCTTCACTGATTGCACTTACCATTAAAGGAGGTGCCCATCACCTTGATCTGCGGTAAGTACCGAACTCTCCTTTGGCTAGCAAAATCCTGATGCCCTGGGTATTTGATCTCAGCAAGCCACAGCCCAACCAACCAGGAGATATTTTAGAATCACAGAATCATAGAGTTGTTGAGGTTGGAAAAGACTTCCAAAATCATTAAGTCCAACCATTAACCTAACACCACCTCCATGTTCACCACTAAACCATGTCCTCAGATGCCACATCCACAAGTTTTTTGAATGCTTCTAGGGATGGTGAATTCAACACTTCCCTGGGTAGTCTGTTCCAATACTTTACAACCCTTTCCATTAAAAGATTTTCCCTATTATCCAGTCTAAAGATCTTCTGTTTCAGCTTGAGGCTGTCTCTTTTTACCTCAGAGCAGAGCCTTACCCCCACCTGGGTACAATCTCCCATCAGAGAGAGTGAGAAGTAGAGAGTGAGAAGGTCCCCCTGAGCCTCCTTTTCTCCAGGCTGAGACCCCCAGAGAGAGATCTTCCCATTGGAGATCAGATACTGCAACTTGGTTTCCAGTGCATAAATGTGAAGCACAAACCAATCAGTCTCTGTCCTTAAAATCACAGACTCTGCCTGTGCAGGAGGCAAAAACTCACTGTCCAGTAACTGACACTACTGTGTTTTCCCCAGGGGACACAACCCAGCTGACCCCCCATCGGTCACGGAAGTGCGCAAGCTTGAAGCTGGGATCATCAGCAGCTGGGTGAAATCTGCAGCCATGGAGAGGGTGCAGGAACAGGGTGCAGGAGCTGCAGCAGGCAGCCAGCCCTGAGCCCCTCTGGCCCTGCAGCCTCTGGGTGCAGCTGCCAGAGGACACAGCAGCCTGCTGCACTGGTTCTAGGCTAGCTGGGACACTATTTTCTCCTCTGCCATGATGGTGAACTCCATTTTCCAAAGTGTCCCACCTACACTTCACTGAGCATCAAAAGAAATGCAGAAGGCCAAATCACTGACAGAAGCCAAAATCACACTTTCTGGGCTCCATGCTTGCCTGCTCAGAATGAGCTGTTACAAAGGGCAGCAATACAAAAAGCTTGCCTTGAAGGTCCAAGAACCAACACAGACCTGAACAGGATGATTGCATGAGACACCTTATGGTTGAAACTAAATTATTTCTAGAGCAAAAGAAAATACTAGAGGGCTAGTAGAAAAGCAGAGGTATGATCATGACTGACACAGGGTCATGGTGAGCTCCACTAGTGACCAGTTATCTAAAACAGACTATCAGTCTTAGCCAGTCTTTGGCTGTGGGTTGGGGGTGTTTGTCCAAGAGATTCCAGTTGCTGAGATGAAGATTTACACAAAGGAATCCTGGTGTGCACTGTCACTCAAGGGCTGTGTATTGGTGACCAGTAAAGCACACTTCCACTGAGACATCTTCGGAGCTTTTTAAAATCAATTATAAGTAAATTAAAGTGTGTGATATAAAAGTTTATTGAAGAGTGTGATATAATTTCATGGCTTGGTAGTATAACCTTTTTTATCTTCTTTGGTTCCTTCTCACCTTCCCAGGTGGATCTTGGCACATGAACGGGTGCTACTAGACTGACTAAGCATCAACAATTACTAGCATAACTGCCAAAATACTAATTCCTGGTAATCAGCTGGCTGCCTCAGTTGATTTTACTTTACAGTGATTTTATGAGTTAGTGGAGAGGTTTCCCAAGTCCCCAAAGGTTTTCACTATTTGTGCAGCACAGTCACAATGATGCTTGGTGTTAGTGTCTGCACTGCTGGGCCCTCCCTGGTCACAGCAGGGCTGGTTTGCAGAGCCACTGCTGGTATTTCACAATATTTGGGTGCTGTGGCCTGTCCATCCACCTCTGCCCTGTTCTTTACAAAAGACCAAAGCTTCTGTTCCCTCCAGCCAAGGATGCTGAGGAGAGCAGGAACAGATGGACCCACTGATCAGCTGTTTCAGATACATGTAAATGAAGGACAACTAGGAAGACCAAATTAGTCAAACTCCAGTCCCTACAAAGTTGTTCCAAGACTGCCAGTGGCACTACATCATCAGCTCGACCTGAATCCTCTCTGTTCATGCTGATGAAAACCTCCATGGGTCCTGCTTAGAGCTGCCACTGTCCTTTTTGCTCCTACTCATCAGGCTTTGGGTTTGTTGCTGCTGTATCAAGCCTTACTAAAGTCATCCTCTGTTGGACTCAGAGCCCCCAACTTTCCTGAATTCAGACTTACTATACCCTAGCCATTATGCAGGATTAATACCACATTAGGGAAAAAAAGCAGAGAGCAAGTATTGCATCCTGCTTTTATTGCCCTTCAAACAGCACCCTTCACACCCATAAGCAAGCACCCAGTGATCACCAGCCCAACAACGTATGAACACAGCCAGGTTCAGGGGCACATGTTTAGGAAGTCACTGCAAGTTACCCCAGTCACCAGGGCTGGGTTTGTGCTTTGGAGAGAAAGGAGGCCTGGGTGTCTGCTGATCTTCCAAAGAGACAAGTTTTTTAATCCCCTTCTACTGGACTATACTGAACTCTTATCTTCCTCTTACAGATAGTTCTTATTCCAAAGGAGTACACACAGTTTGATTGATATGGAAGGATAAACAAAAGGCTTTCAGATACTATGGCAAAGAGACAATACACCTGAACATCCAGGACAGATGAGCAGTGCTATAAAAGAAATCATGGCAGGAGTCTGAAGCCAGTGCCACCAATATACATACTGTTTTGAATCCTTTGGTAAGCAAGCATGGGAGGTAAAAAGAAAACCCTGTTGTGTAGTGCTGTCTGAGCTGAAGCGAAGAGCCTCAAAACACCACTCTTGAGCATCATGGGAATGCTGCTCCTGGTTGAACTTCAGGGCCACACAAGGAAAATGGCATGTAAGCAGTAAGTGACCCAGAGCAGACGATGGGTGCAGCCCCTGTGCTTAAGGCCTGCACCAGTGAGGTTGTTGAACAAAGCTCGTTTGTTCTATCATCATCTGCTGACATGAGTGCAACCAAGGTGGGAACATTGCACGGAACAGGATCTCAAGGTTGGGCTCCAGTGGATGCAGAGGCTTCCAGCTTTGGACAGCATCTTCAGCAGTATTTCAGAGATCAAAATAACCCAAGTCCTTCTTCCCAAAATCCAAAGTCAGAAGAATCTTAACCCCTTCTCTTGAAGCAACAAGCTTCATGGGGCTACCCCATCATATCAGTTTTATTGATCCTGTTAAATATACCCCAGAGTGTGGCACTGGCAATCAGGAGCTGAATTCCCTTGCAGGGCTTTTTCTAAGAGCACACAGCTGAGACAAGTCCTGAAGCACACGAAAAATTCACAAAACTGTAAATGTGTTATTGCAAAAACCTTTCCTGTCTTCATCTGTCATCATTGCCAACATCACACTGACAAGGTGTATTCTTTGGAGGAGTAAATAGAGCTGTACCTGAGCTTGGCATGGAATGCTGAAAATGCTGCTACACAAAAGCCCAGCAAAACACAAGGGTCCCATCACCCAACACCAGGGACCTTGCAAAACTGCCAGTTTCTAAGATCTGTAATGATAATTCAGCTTCCAAAAGTTCAGGGATTAGAGGTAATTGTGCCCCATCCATCTGCTGAATTTTCTTTAAGCAAACAGGCCAGTTTTTCCTGAACTGTGGCTCAAAGTCCCAAGTCTACAGCCCTGCAGTTCTCTGTGGCTCTGCCCATGCCCAGCTCTGTTTCTGAGTGAAAGCCCAAGGCTTTCCATTGTGAAGGACAGAATCCCTGGCTCAGTGGTGGCCTTCCCACAACACTCCACTTAAGCCAGGAGTGTCCCAGCATGCAGAAACACCAAAGTGGGTTATGGACCCAGCAGTTCAAGCTTTGAAACAAGGAACCACAAAGGGAAACTTTGAGCTTCTGTTGTGCTGGAGGAGCACATCATGGAACAGAAATAGGCTGTGGAGCTCAGAGACTGATCTAACCCAACAGTTTGTTAAGGAAGTAAAAATAAATAAGCAATTAAAATGATCTCTGCAGAAGAATGGATGAGCTTTGTTGAGATTATTTAGTTTGTGTCATTTCACCCACGATATAGAGGTCCGAAACAAGTATTTGTTCTCAAAGAGAGAGAGAGCTAACTATTGAGAACTAATAATCTGAACTTCAGGTTTAAAGGCTGAGGGCAGTAAAGCCACATTTTGAGAAGATTGCATGTCCCAAGAGAAACTAGAGAGAAATCAGCTGGATCAACAGGCTCAGCTAAAAGACAAGACAAGTTTGGGAAAGTGACAGTTTATTCTTCTCTCCTTCCATTCATTAGGAAATGAATTATTACTCTCAAGCCAATCATAAGGCAAAAAATGTATCACACAGACTCCCATAGTCCCATTTGTAGAATCGATAACATTTAGACTTGTGTACAACTTCAAAACCAGAAGATTTTTGGTAAGCATTTATATGTATTCCATTTTCTAAGAAATCTCCCTTGCCTTAGGCAGGCAGCTCTCTGGGTGGAACACTGAACCCTAGAAGTTTTACAATCCATAGCACAGTCATAATTAAAGGTTCAAAATTGGCTTTGTTCAAAGGCACAAGGCCAAAGCAACACACGTCAGAAGGACCTGCGTAATGTAACTGAATTTATATTTTTCATTTTTTTCTTTAATCTCCAATTTTAAGCCTTTAGCTTTTAGCCAAAGCTCAGCTCCTCAGCAGCATAAACCTGCTTCATGAACAAAAAAACTGAAGGTGTTTCCTTCCACATTTCCCCTGCACTATCCTCATTTGTTGTTGTGCCAAAGAAAACAGAAGCCTTGGCAGCAAATCAGTTGTGCAGCCAAAGGTCATAGTGACTGGATTCCACTGCACTTGTGAGAAGCTCATTCTCAGAGTTATTGCTGGCATGTGAACAGGAGGAACATTAACATTCTGCACTGACTAGTTATGTCCTGTCAATCTCAGGACAGGGTCCCTCTGATGACAGAAAAATATGCATTTAAGTAATTTGTAAAATTTCTCCGTTTCCATTAGTACATGGAATGATAAATATTATAGCAAAGACTTAAATAGTGGTCCCAAGAGTAACTTGTAATTCCAGCAAAAATAATAGATCAGCATAAAACAAATAAAGATGCATCTTACTTTACAAATCAAAGGTTACAATTTCTATAAAATACCTCCCTCAGCCAACAGAAAGAGAACCATTAGAGTCAAATTCAGGTCCATTAACAGCCAGGGACCCCTGGATTTAGGGGGAGACTCAGCTGCTGGGCCTTCCTGGGACACCCACTGCCATGGAGGAAAGAGATTTTCAGTGAGACCAAACTCTTCTGGAAATATGATCAATCACATTTCTGAGATCTTATCCCTGAATACAGGACTGTCCCAAGTCCAAATCTGAAAGGAAAAGTACTCTGGAAGGCTCATTTCCAAATTCACGGCTTAAAATCTCTAAGTGTGCACATATAAAAATGAAAGATCCCAGGGCTCCTGTAAGATTCTTAAAAACCCTGGTCTACTTTGTCTTCAAGTAACTGAAATTAATTTCTCCAATTCTTCTGAGGATTAGAACTGCTGTAATACCTTTAGACTCCCTAACATCTGCTTTTAACACTACTCCTAAGGAAAATATAACTGAAAATTTCTCCATGGTCCAAGAAATTACAAATAACAAGAACTTTGTTGTACAGTTGTAAGCTTGTTTTGAGTCAACAAACACCTATGATGTGATACCTGAACAGGAAGGGATGGAACAAGGCTGATACCTAATACACTCACAAGCTTTCACACTGTCCAACCTCAGAAAGCAGCTTTCAGTCAGAATACCTGAGTCTAACTGATGCAAATAAAGATATAAAATGCACATATAGTTTTACTTGCATTTCACATTATCTCCTGCACTCCTGCAGGGAAGTTAAAAAACTGCAATACCTCTACAAAATTATATACCACTTTGAGCCAAACCAGCAGCAAATTCTCTTTTACCATCATTTCAGCCACAGCTTGAATAGACTCTTCAAAGTGCTCTACAAAACTAAGACACTATACAAAAGATGCTCTGCTGCCTCTTCCTTCTCCTAAGGCGATGCAGCATAGCTTGGGAGTTTGGAATGAGATCAGAGTACCAGCAGCAATACTGACAGCTTCTCCCTGGGACAGCACTACAGCTCTTCATTTATTCCATTTGCCACTTGAACCACTGTCACAGTCTGACAAAGGAATGGCTCTGTAATCCAGTGTTTCAGTGAATCCAGAATAAACCAGAAAACTGTAGGCTTATTCCTGCTCTCCAGGAACAACACTGTGCCCTAAGCCAACTCACTGCATTCCCAGTATTTAATGAGCATTTAGTAACACTGACTAAGTGAGTTCTGGGTCTCCAGAGCCCCGAGAATGTCATGGTCCACATTATGACTACCTTCTGAGCCTCATCATCAGTTCCAGGGAAACCAGCTTCATATGGCATAGCTTTGCCCATCCAAGAACCAGGGATTAGATTTAAGACTGACACGATTTCTTCAAACCAGAGATGCTTTTCCCAAGCTTATGTTTGTTGTTTGAAGTCAAAAAAGGTGCATTATAGCATCTCTCCTCAAACCCTGAAAAGTAAAGTGACTTGATAAAAATGCCACCACTGGAAGATCCACTGATGCAGAGTCTATGCTGGCACCCAGATAGGGAGTGGATGAGCCTCTGTGTTAAAGATGTATTTGTCAAGATTGATTAAGTCTATGTCATCTGAAAACAGCAGAAACATGTATTTGAGTGTTTCCCCAAGGAAGAAGCTCTCCATTTTATCCCGTGGCTCTGGATTACTGGGATTCTGAACATTGTTAATGGAAGTATAACCACCTGTAGGAACCTGTGGAAAAAAAAAAAAAAAACAAGTATATTTACATGACCTAAAATAATTTTTCACTTCCTAACATCCAGATGCATTAGGAGAAGATAAGTGCTAAGAAACAGATCATGTTTTCATGCTTTTCATTTCATACTTAGTTTTCATTTACATATAAAGCGTCAATAAAGAAAAAAAAATCTCATTGCCTTTTTAAAGGAAACCCCAATGATAAATGAAGCAAAATATCTATTTGTGCTTAGGGTAAAGAGGTATCACAAGAACATCCCTTTGAAGTTTCTGGACAAATATACAGAAAGGAACCAGCAAGTTCTACATTCCAGCTGGCCCAAGCCTTGTATCCATTTCTTTTAAGAACAGACCAATGATACTTGGTGCCACACTTTCACAGCATATCACTGACATCTCCACGAGCACTGTAGTCAGAATGAACAGAAAAAACCTTCTATTAAACCATTAATGCCATTTTGTGCTAATATTTTTTTCCTTTGGCAACTTTAATTGAAGAGTTCTTTCAATCCAGCCATATCCTTCTCAGCTTCCGAAATCTAAAAACTACAGATTCTAACACTTTGGTAGTCTTGCCTACAGCTCCTGCATTTCACTTTTTCATGAATGTAATATGTTCTTTCACGATATGGACTAAGCAGGGTATCTCCATCTATAAGAAAACGATTTTTCTGTATATACTTACAAATTCCCCCACAGTTTTCTGATGAGTCTTGAAACATAGTATGTTTTCAAAGTTGGTCTTAGAAAGCAAGTGAGCAAATACAATCCTGACAGTACAAGATCATTATAAACTGGCCTTACCCGGGTGTATCTGTTGAAATTCTGCAAGATTTCCCAGCCCCAGTCTTGGTATTTCTTATCACCAGTGAATCTGTACATATAAAAAAGACTTTCCACAGTTTCTGGTCGCAATAAGTTGTGCCTGTCTGCAGGCTGCAAGAGAAAAAATGACAAGAGTATTTCAGACAGGGAATTTCCTTAAGGATACAGGCAGGGAAAAAAAATAATTATTCACATCTCCATCTGCTCCTAAGAGTTTGTTATGTGTAAGTCAGCTTCTAAATATACTGCTGGGGTAACTAAAACCAAAGCCTAGGGTACAGGTAGAAGGCTAGGCAGCAAAAGAATGAATTGCTCCACAACAAATTCCACCCCTAATATCTGGCTGGGAGTTCAATAGCAGAATAGATCTAGACAGAAATCATGGAATTGGAGTTCCAGCTATCTGCTCACCTTGATTTCCACATCCTTGTGGCCCTTCTGTGCATGGAGGTTAAAGTGTACGATCTCTGGGCTCAGGCCTGTCTCTACTTGAGCATACATCTGGTAGCAGGTTTCTATAAGAGTTTCAGCCAATTTCATATGATCAGCAGCCAGTCCATTGTGAGCTCCCAATGCTAAAGTACCCGGCAAGAAGCAAACCAAGTGATCCTGCAAGACAAGACAGTTTTTACTGAGAACAGCAAGGGGAGTTGGGGGGGGCATGTCTTTTAATTGTTTTATTCTTTCTCTTCTTCAAAACATATTTCTGGTACCAACAACTTGAGGATAACTTTTTAACAATCTGATGTAATGTAATGGGAGGCAGGCAGCATTATTACAGAAATTGTTAATTTCAAAAATGTACAAGAATGTGTTTTTATGACAAGTTTCTGAAAAAAAGGTCTCAGGCCATGTTGAAGGGAAGGAGAGTGTCTTTTGGTTTACCAGAATAATACATTTCATATCAGCTCATGCAGGACATCAAGAGAACCACCTAAAGGCTTGGTTGTCCTCACTCTGGGGCTAATATACCACTGATATAAGAAATTAAGCACTGCAGATTAATGTCACATATGGGATCTCAAATGATTCTCAACATTCAGAATCAAAGTTCAGGTCTCATCACCCAAAAAAGTAGTAAAACCACTCTGATGCACCTGTATGGACCTTTAAAAGCTTTATCCAGTCCTTAAGGAAAGCTGAGGGTTGTAAAGGCTGGTGTAGACATAGGAGCCAAACATCCCTCACTTTTACAGCTGGCCAGAGTAAGAGACCCATCCAGCCTTTCACCCAGTAACAATGGAGTAAAACCAAAATTCTGACTCCCTGAAACAAAAGGAAGTGTTCTGACATGTAGAGACACCTAAGCCAAATCTATCTGTCTCAATTCAACTCTGTCCTATCTTGGGATGGGGCAGCCCCTTCTACCCAAAACCCAGACTCTGGTCTTACTCACAGCAGGTTTTTCGGAGAGCTTTTGGGAGCTTTTGGAAATTAAGATCCAAGAAGCACATGCTGAAAACTAGAACTGAGTATCTTAAAAATACTACATCAGGAAAGGCTATACATACATTAATAATACGTCACTTGTCTTTCAGACAAGCCACGCACACATAAAATACCTGTGCTGCACAAGATTTTTAACTGCAAGATCTTGAAGTGCATAAATTAGGAGCAGAGGGTTAAGAGCAATCAATTTTCCCTACAATGAACAGCATACTGGCATACCGTTTTATTCAAGAATCTTCCAGGTAGGAAAATAAAGATGTCAGGAATGCACAGAAACCTCCAGAATTATTAATTTATTTTTAACCCCGTAATACAATATTAGATGACGGGCTTCTTTTAAAGGCAAATCTGAAAACACAGGTGTGCAAGTGTCTACATATATTTTTGAATTATGGAAAATTAATAATACATAAAATAGGTATTATCTCAACAATTTCGGACACTGGAATTCTATGACCAAAACAGAAAAAAAGAGAAAGAAAATTTAATTCCAGCATCAAAATGTTCAGTCTTGAAGGAACAAAACGGGTTTACTATAGTAACTCATAGAGAAGGCTCCCAGTATCTACAAGGCAGTTACTCAGTACTGCCATCACACTGGACAGATGTGTATGTATGTATCGTCTTGGGTTTAGGGCTTTTGTTGGTTTCGGTTTTTTTGTTTTTGTTTTGTTTTGTTTGTTTTGGTGTTTGGTTGTTGGGTTTTTTTGAGAGGGAAAAGCTTTTCATTTGCCTCTGTGTTGGGTTTTATTAAAATTTTGTAATGGCTTTTCTGTTTTCTTTTGCAATTGTATTTCTTACCATCTTGGCACTGAAATGGCCATGAGCAAGCTCTCCTACAAAAGTAAGCTTCTTGGGTTCTGATCTCTGAAGAAGATGCTTTTTCACTCCTTCTATGGCTCTCATATAGTCTTCCAATAGCCTGTGGAAAAAGTCATTCCCAGTTGGCTCATGTGCACACAGTCAGAACGTATCTGATCACAGCTGATGTTCAGCACAATTTTTAGGCAACTGTTATTTCAGTCTAAAGAGTAATATTTAACTAAACGTGAAAACTTAAAAATCACCCTCAGTAACTATCAACATAACATTAATTGGTTGTCACTATCATATAGCAATACTGGGTTTACTTGAAAAGTAAATAATAATACTTTAGTACTTATTCAAATATTAAAGAAAACATCTGCAACAGTTTCTAGGCAATAACCAAATTTTATTTCACAAATCCTTGGAAGCAGAGTTATTGAAATCACAGAAAATCTAGGCTGGGAAGGACCTCTTGGAGGTCTCTACTTCAACCCTCTGCTTTGAGGCAGATTCAGTTGCATCGGGTTGTCTGAGTGTTTATCCAAGCAAATTTTAGTACTCTCAACCAAAGGTGGAGATTCAAAGAGTTTGAGCAATTTCTTCCAACTGACCTTTCTCATTGTGAAACGTTGTTTCACAGTATTTAATTTAATTTTTCCTTGTTTTTATGTACTTTCAATATGGAAATAATCAACAACCTGTTGATTGTGAGACTCACAAAATGCTATTGTGGTCCCAAAGACACCAGTTCTCCATTTACAGTAAGATAAGCCTTGGAAAGAGCAGGGATGAAAGCTTTGTTTGCAGAAAGGCCTCTGCTTGATATACAGAAATGCCTCCAAGAGGCAGATTTTTGCTCTGTCTGCATTAAGCTCCTTGAAATTAACGAAGAGTCTTAACAGTCTAACATAATTAACTTATATGCAGACTTGTCTTGAAGGGAAGCTTCTTTTCCAACATCTTTAACTCCTTGCAAACACTCTTCCACTAATGCAGTAGAGATAAAAAGAAACATAGAAGACTTGAAAAAGCACTTTTTACGAGGGTATGTAGTGATAGAGTAAGGATCTTTAAACTGAAAGTAAGTAGACTGACATTAGATATTAGGAAGAAATTCTTCCCTGTGAGGGTAGTGAGGCCCTGGCACAGGGTGCCCAGAGAAACTGTGGCTGCCCCATCCCTGGAAGTGTCCAGGCCAGGCTGGATGGGGCCTGGAGCAACCTGGGATAGTGGAAGGTGTCCCTGCCCGTGGAAGGGGTGGGACAAGATGGGCTTTAAGATCCCTTCCAACCCCAATCAGTCCAGGATTCTGGAATTAAAGAGAAGGTTAACACAAACATCAAACTTCTGTCTCCTTTCACCTTTCACTAACAAACCCAGAGCAAACACAGACATCACTGCTGAAAGGAAATGCCCACAGTATTTCAGAAGTATCTAATTATGCTCAATATCTATTGAAAAGACTTAATTCTTATCTCCTGTCTGTGACACTCTTCACATTTGATGACCTGAGGAAGAAAAGGTTTTTGTGGAGAGGGAGTTTTAAGACTAAGGCTAACTCTCCTCATGTTCTTTCACCAAGTTACCACAGGTCTCTCTTTCTGCTTAGCTTGCTTCTAAAAACAATAATAAATTCAGCTGACTCTTGGGCATATGCATTATTTTTCTTTAAGCAGCAAATTACAACAGCGAGTTTTACAGCTCACCTAATTATCACACCAATATGAGAAGTGTAAAGAACTTACTCATTTTCTTTCTTTCCACCCTGAATCCACTGCTTGAGCAGATACTCATAGTAGCTGTCAGCTCTGGCTCCCAGAGTGTAGACCCCTAGGTGGGTGAACTGCCCGCTGTTGGTGTTTATGAACATAGGCACGAGGCCATCATTTTTCCCTGAGAGGGTATGAACATGCTTCATCACCTCATCTACAGCTTTCTACAAGAAACAAAAATGGCAAACATAAATTATAGGTACAAATGAAGTACAGAACTGTGTCTGCTCACTATAGTCCAGTAACAGATCTCTAACTTTGCTTCCCCAAATTAGCATCAAGGACATCAAGTTCAGCTAGAGCAATATATTAAATTCAAGATTTCAGACTTTTGGACTCTCAAAATATGATGTTCTGGGTATGTTCAAGTACTCTGAAACAATTATAACTGTTTCCTTTCCTTGAAGGCAAGCTCACTCAAGAGCCAGTACTACAACACACAGATTTACTCAGACTTGCAAAGTAAAAGTCCACCAAAAATAACAACTACATGAATCTATTTAGCAATAGCTAAGGTTCTTTAAATTACTGCATTCTTCAACACTGAGCTGTGGATAAAGTTCAAAATAATAACATCAGCAAACAAAAAAAAAAGTGGATAATATTATTTTTTTCTGAAATTCTTTTTATTTCAACTAACTTTTCCCTATATGGTGACCTGCTCTCAGAGTCTTACCTAGTGAGTGATATTTTAGTCCCTTGGATGGTAACATTTCAGTTTTGCTCTCTGCATATAGAAAACAGTATTAAGAAACCACACTCAGAATTTTTTATTGTTTTAGTTAAAAGCTGTTTCTGAGGAAGAAAAATAATTACTCATCTCCACTACTACTTTTGGTATTCAATAAAATAATGGAATATTTTGTTTCTTTTTATTCGCTTGTCTAGAGTTTCACAACCTATTTATCCTAACTTATAGATTCCTGAGACCAATGGAGAGTCAGTGGTAGAGCTGCAGAGAAATGGAAAAAGAGAGAGACATAAACTGATTCTTCCATACCTGGAATTTGTCATCTCCAGTGAGACGAGAGAGCTCCCTGAACTCCAACTGAATGCTGGTCACCTCTGCCACAGTGCTGTCAGATGTCCAGCGAGGGGGATGCGCAGTGCCCCGACCAATGTTGACATCAGAATATGGTATCTTGGAGGGGGTCTTGAATGCTGGCATAAGCCTGTTTCCAATGTCTTTCTAAAGAAAACCCAGGAGCACAGGACAAAACAACAAACAAACCAAAAATACGTATATACACATGCACATCCCATTAGATTTTCTTCACAAAGCAGGCGGAAAAAGAACAGCAGATTAGTTTTAGATGATGCAAGCAACTGAAGAAATTTTAGAAGTCATTAACTTATTCATACTAATAAGCAGAGTTCCCATCTTGTCCTTAGTGCTGCAGGCCTCATCTGAGGCTGCAATCCGTATCATGCAGTCAGCGGCTGATCTAGCTAATCTGATGTTAAGACACAGAGAAAGGGCAACAAAAGACAGCTAGAACCCTTTGCCAATCATTTATTTCCCCTTTAGTTTCATGAACTTAATGATGGTCAGCCATTCATCAGAAGAAGAGCAGACACACAAGGAGAGGTGACAAACACAGCAAGGCTTTGAGGTTGTACAGAGAGCAGTGGTGCAGGCTTCAAAGCTTAATGGTAAATGCCTTTCACACCACTTTAAATATGAAACTGCTAAAAAACAGCAACATTTAACTTCCTGAGGAATCTTCCCTCAGCTTTGTCCAATATGGAATACATAACCCAGTTTCATTTGTAAGGCCAGTCACTCACAGCTTTTTCCAGGAAAAGGCTATCTCCGGAGAGGTGGTAGGTGCTCAGCAAGCCACCCAGGATACGGATAGTGCTCTCAAATAGGTTCACATCCACATTTTTATCAAATACTAAATCATTTGCTACCCATTTTCTTGCTTCTTCAAACTCTGCAAAGCATAAAAGGTAGTTCAGTTGTGAACTTCTGGCATGTTCCAACAACTAAAGACATGAGTACTCCATATATCCATGACAGTTACTTGTATTTGTCTACAGAGATGATAATTTTACGTGGAAAATTAAAATGAAGAGCACATGCTGGCAGAAGTTGCATTACCATTGGCTTAATTCTTATTCAGCATGCACCACAGATGCATACAGACAGAAATATCCACCAAAAAAGAAAGTCCTTAACAGTTTAAGAAAAGAAGAAAAAGAGGAATTTTTTATTAAAATAGTCCAGAAATTAAAATCTTTCAAATCCATTCATTTGCCTTGTTACAGTAATTGCATGTAATTAGTTACACTTCTACAAAGCCTTCTAGTTTTAATTAAATCTTTTTCAACCAAAGCTGTTATCTACCAAGATAACAGGTAACATTTTCAATTAACACCTTTAGCCTAGCACTGTCCTCAGGAGCCTGCTTCCTGCAAGATGTTGCAATTTTTTTATCTAGAAACAAAAATAGTTGTTTATCACACCACTTAGTTAAAAGAAAGGTTAAAAGAAAAGCTGCATTAGGTTTATCAACCAGCTTAGCAGCAGCATCACCCAATGACTGCTTTGGCACAAGGTCTCTCTCCATGGTCCATGTGAGTCAGCTTAGCCCTCACAACTGGAGGCTGAGCTATTTCGGCAATCTCAGAAGTTTCTGGAAACTCCTGATAGTGAGAAGCAACAGTACAACCAGTTTGCCAGAAACGGAAACATTCCTTAGGAGATAAACTCCGAAGTAAATGGATGCCTTTGCACTCTCCGGTCTTAGATGCTGGGCAAATACAGGATGTTTGGCACATTAAGAAGAATTACCAAAAATCGCCAGTCAGTGTTGTCAGCAGAGTTCTCTGCCACAGAAGCTTTTGCATTCATCAGTTGATAAGAAAGACTAGCAGCCTCAAACAGAACTTGCATTTACATAGCACTTGTTATTCAGAAGAAACCCCAAGAGCTCTCTAAGGGAGTTAAAACTGCCTCAGACAGAACAAATATAAAATAGAAAGAAACCTCCACCAAGAACCCATTTTCGACACATCTCTAATACTAATAATTTACTTTAAAAACTCTGCTTAGTTCACAATTAATTTTTTAGGAAAAAAAAGAGCAGCACACTGACGACTTGATTAAACTTCCAGATAGACTGCTCAGGTCTAGAGCTGCACACACGACATGTTATTTTACAGAAACTTCAAAAGGTAGAGAGATAGAACCATTAAATGCTTTGAGTATTTATTGTACCCTCACTGGCAGCTATGCTCTTCCTGTCTTGACAGAAAAAGCTGCAAGATTAATGGAAGTTTAGAAAGGTGGCTATCTACCATGGTTAAATAAATACAGCACCAGAAATTTTTAAATACCTTAAAAAAGAACCTCTGCATCACTAAAAACAAATCCCAACCAACCCAAACAACCAACAACAAAAAAGGTCTTAAGTACTAGTTAACCATTTAAGTTTTCTGCAACAGAATTGCAAAATTTTTTGGCTTAGTTTTTAAAATCTGTCTGAAAGTTTTCTAACATGGTCACTTCCAGAATGACTCTCAAAAACACAGACAGCAAAACAATTCAGGAAAGAGGTACTGAGCATTCCCTTTCTCCATCCATGGATTCCTTATGAAAACATTCTTCTTAAATCCATATATGAAATATTGATATTAGGTGTGGTAAAACACAAGCAAGGAACATACAGGCAAACTACCTAAGAGTAATGGGCAGAAAGCCTCCAGTGGCTATATAATGGCACAGAGGTTTTAGTACAGAAACAAAGACCAGGAAGTTTATTAAAACATCCCTCAAATTCTACCAGATATATACATTGTGTATACATATGTATGTATGTATTTACCCTCACAAGAAAGCTAAATTTATAGGCCACACGTAATAAATATTCCTCTCAAAGAACTCTTGAACATGCACTGCCTGAAGAGAAATCAAGGAATTATTTTAGAGGGAAAAAAAATGAAGAGGAAAAAAACTTACCTTCTTTTAAGCCTAAAATCCACATGGTATCCAAGGCATCAATTAAGGTAAGCCCAAGTCCAAACCACTCGCTGTAAGACTTAGACAAAGGCTTCAGTTCATCATGGCCCCAGGCAAAATCCTTGTACCCTTTCCAGGCATGGCGGAAGGCTTCAATCACAGCCAGCTGGCGCTCATTGATGGGCACTGCAAAGGAGGAACAGCGCCTCGCTCAGGACTTCTGCAGGGCCCTGATGGAACTCTGCTACACACCACTGCACTGCATTCCACTGAAAATAAAACTTCTTCCAAACTAACTGATCAGTGCAATGGAAAAACCACCCTCATGTTATTCTTTTCAGAACAGCCTTTCCTCTGCAGAACAACCAGTCAGTGTTTCCAGCCAAGTGGAAACAGATTTCTCTGGCAACAAAACTGTCACTTCTGCAAATAAAACATTAAAATAATCATATGCACAGTTGTAGATTAGTATCACTAAAACTCAAGGAGATGAAAGTCAGGAAATATCAGATTAAGATCCATGGTAATTCAGGTGCTGAATACACATGCTTAACAATAAAATCCTTAGCAAATTCAACACACAACATTTTTTTCTTCATCTTCCCTCTCTCACTGCTTTCTGCTAAATTTAAAATCACTTCTACAAAATTATTTCTATTGAACTTTCTATTTAACAGCAAAATAGAAAAAAAGTTTACATTTTCCATCTTGACAAAACCATGTCTTTTTCTATAGTAGTACTGATTTTTTGCTTGCCATTTGCGATGAAGTGGAGCTTATGTTGCAGAATGAACATGAAAAATTCCAAGCCGTTAGCTGAAATTTTGAAAAATTATGGACAAAGACTTCTAGTGAGGGAAACATCAAGCAGCATAACTAACCTCATAAATACTAAGCTTGCAAAAGTGCAAATACATCACACTGAAATATGCCATGTTTATCACACCAGGTTTATTTTCTGAACCCAGAAAAAGGAGCAACAGCTTCTCTGTTCCACAAGCGCAGCAACTTCAAAAACAGCTTCTGCAGCTTTCTGGTGAGCCGTAAAAACAGTTCTATTTAGTTCAGGGAAGAAGCCACTTTCCCCATATTTGCAGAACAAAAGGAAAAGCACAGCTGAAAAGGAAGCTGTCTCTTTCATGCCCTCCTTCTTTAGGTTATTCTGTCTTGCCTCCTCCCAGAGGCTGTATTTCAAAGATTTGTCTCTAAAATTTATTTTCAAATTCTGAAGTCTAACAAGCATGAAGCCTGGCATAGTGAAACAAGAGCACTGAAGAACAAGGATGTTCTAGGTAAGTGATCTCTCCTACACTTTTTGTTTCCTTTAATCTAATAAATAAATAAATAAAAATAATGTGTATGGGGAGAAACTGCACAAAATAAACCATAAAAGCAAACAAAAAAAAGGTGTCATTAGCTGCCATATTTACCTGGTTCTTTCTGGTCTTCAGCTTCCACAGATGAAGGTTTTTCTAGTTCCATTATTTTACTAGACGGAGGTTCAGTGCTTTGGTCAGGTTCTATGACTGCTCCTCTCCAGCTGCAAATACAAGGGACTGTAATTAAGGCTTATTTTGGTCACAGAAAATCATGTAAATAAATGGGACTTATCTCTGCATTTCCTTTATCACACAATACTTTGATAAAACAGAAGTTAGATTTTGTATCAAGGATCAAAATAACTATGTTGCCCACTCAGCAAGTTTTCTGTTCAAAGAAAATTTCTTTGCAGAGAAATTTTACTTGATTAAGAAATGTGTGTTACAAGCTCTTGGAATTTCATTAAATATCTTGGCAACGGAATTTAATAAAAAATTTCTTAAAATAAATCAAACACCTGAAAGTGCTGTATTATAAGCAATTATTTATCTAGCAGCTCTGAAATGACCACAGTAGCTACTAATGATAAATAGCACCACATAAATGATGATCACCAAAACTCATGATTAAGCACAAAGGATGAGATGCTCAAAGTACTAACTCTGCTATCAAGGGATCACAAGCCTTCTCTGCCACCACCGACGTATAAATCAGTTTTTCAGAGGTTTTTATGAAGAATCTCCTCAAGGAGAAGTCTTTCAGAATGGACTTCAAGTCAAGCCAAGTTCATGTCAAGATCAAACAATCTCGACCATAGCATTTAATATATAGGTATGTTGTCTTTGAGCCCATTATATGCTTCGTAAGGGAACCAGGCTTACAGGCTTACTTTAAAGTCTATATTGTCTACAGTCAGCATATCTTCTGACTTAGATAAATGCCATATTTAATTTCTGACTTTCATTCTTTTAAGTTTGTAGCTAGTCTTCACTATGTTTTCATTGCTCTTGTAAGTTCTCCTGTTACCACCTGTTTAACTCTGTGAGTTACAGCACAAGCACAAGCAAAAGCAAAACAATAAAACACTTTCAGACAATACTGACAGCCAAAATGAGCCAGGCACAGTTCTGATGCTATGATCAGCTCATCTGGGCCAGTGCTAAAGAGAACATAAATACATAAAATCCCCAAGCCTCATGTTCCAAGTCTGAAGAACCTCTACCAAACCTTTAGTAGTCTTTTCTATACCCACATTACTTTCCTTCACTTATTCCCAAATCAAAACACCTCCATATCCATAGAAGCACAGACCTTCTGTTAAAGATATTACTCGATCTGTACAAGGGATGAGGTATCTTGTAAGAAAGAAGTAAGCACATGGTGTTACATGCACACAACTATGTACACATTGGTTGGTTCTGCCTTGTCCGCCTGGGCCCACTGTGTTTAGTGGCACCAACCCACAAGCAGCACTGACACTGCTATCACTTTCCAAACCTGCCTCAAGACAAAAACACTTGTAGCAGCACTATTATATTGATACTGTTACATTAAGATTTATTATAACAAACAGCAGAAATCCTTCTGAACATTAAGTGTGTCTAAGTGCATTAGAAATACACTCAGCCTCGCTAGGCTTCAAACCCTCTGCAGATGTGTGATGCAAACAGTAAAATCAGGGAAACTACACACTCATCAAAATTAAATCTATCAGCCTAGTAATATCAGCAGCTATGAGGCCAGGCCTGAGAACAAACCCATGCAAAGAAAGAAAATAATCTCACACACATACAACAAAAGGCCCATAAAATTTTCACTCCAACACTCAATGGATCTTGGCAGGGGCAAGGGGGAAACACTGTACCTGCCTGAAACGTTTCTACCTGATAATAGATTTCTCTGTTTTCTCTACTTTATCTGCTTCAACCAGCTCTTCTACAGCCCTCAGGGTATCATGCTGGGTCTTCAGCCTCGTGTCTCTCCATGGTGCCTTGATCTGAAGATTGGAAGGACCACGACGAACATGAGGTGGTTTTGGTGGCTTCTGAGAATACAAAGGAGGAAAAAAAAGTGCTTGGTATGTTGCAGAGCTGGTAAAATTTCAAACCATAAATCAACAACATTCCAGTATCAAACATAAATTCAGATAAATCTTATTTTGTTTGTTTTGCAGCAGGCAAATTATGACCTGAATGAAAGGTATGCTAAAGACTTTGTGGTTTTGTTTGCTTTAAACTTTTGGTAAAATAATACAGTTCTTAAGTTTACACTTACAAATTACTTCTAAACTACCTCTGCTGCTACCAGATATTTGTTTAACACAAGGCAGTGACAAAGGATTGTAGAGATATTTGATTCTATTTTACTAGCACAGTAAATTTATGAGAATTAGCAAAAAGAATGCAAAAAGAAGTTTCCACAATGCCAGTGTAAATATCAAGAGTTACTATACAGTAATACATGCACATTTTTTTATTATGAAGAAAAGATTTAATACAAAATTTTGTATTCATTAACTGAAAATCCCTGTATTCATGAGATAAATCCATGACAAACAACACAGTAACAGGTATTCATTTGCTACACTAATTCACACAGTCAACTGATCTTCCTTTCCCACTGCATTCCCTGCAAACATAACCCTTCAAAACCTCCTATCATCTGCTCTTTCTGATGCTATTTCTCAAGCTCCCAGATAAACTATGACTCCAGGCTCCTCACAAGAGTGGAGACTGATGCACACAGCACGAGTGAAGCCTCCAGTAAGAGGTCACTGTAACCTAAAGTCCTGGCACTCCTGGGCGGAGCAGCGAATAAAAAACAGCATACAGAACATGTAGATAAAAAATATAAAGCCAAGAAATACTACACCAAAACCCTTCCTGAGAGGACAGCATTCCACCAAGAGCACACTTTTATTGCAAGTTCTAACTCCTTCCTCCACAACAACTGTTGGAAACAAGCATTATTTGCCTTCACAAACTCTTTGTGGTGTTAGAAAACTAATATCTTCTCACGTTACCTGCAGTGAAAGCTCAGGGTAGTCTCCATGGTTGGCATCTGCTTTCTGGGGGGCTGGTAGAACAGCTGGATTTGCCAGCTTTAATCTAGGAATTTCTTGTTCTGTTCTCTGATCATCCAACGATTTGTTTGTTATACCTATACACACAAAACTACTCAGCACAAGGAATCGACAGTTAAGGCTGCAGCGAGAAATTTGTAACAGCTTGCTGTATTCAAGTTGTAGATGCACCTCCAAAAACTGTTTGCATTCACAAAATATTGATAAACAGACACTAATTGTTAGACACAAAGTGTATTTTGGTATTAATCCTCTCCCTAATATAAAAGGAGGCTGCTGAAAGGCACATGGGGATTTTTTTAATTGCTACTATTTCAGCTTTTCAATACAATTAGTAAGATAATATCAGAGGTAAATGTGCATTAGTATTACACAAATGCTTGGAATTTCTAAACTGACAGGAAGTCAAAACCAAGAGAGGATTACCTTATTCTAGTGATTAGGTTAGAGCTACCCATATCTACATAGAAACATAATAAAAAAACACACTCAAAACCTTCATATTGTAATCAACTGTCATAATTTAGGAATGGTACTCTCCAGTTCAGTGCTCCCTGAAACCACACTGCCACTCTTCATCCCTTATCTGTCTTCCCCTCCCCCTTCCCTCTGGGGTGGATGAGTTGAAAATTGGAGGCACAGAAGGCAAAGATCATAGGTTGAGATAAGAACAATTTGCTGGAAACAGCAACGAAATAAGAAAACAAACAGTAAGGCCAACAGTATTAATAACCAAAGGTATAGGAGAAAGAAACTGTTTACATTAAAGGCACGAATACGGATGACTGCCCCTGCCATGTTTTCTGTACCAGGAGGAACCCCTTCTCCCCAGGAGGGAGAGTCCCTTTCTCCCCTCTCCCATGCCCAGCAATGACTGAAGTGATACAGAATAATATCCAGGCTTTAGCTACATCCTCTCCCACTACTTCAAAAAATTAACTATCCTGGTTAAAACCACGACATCAACTAAAACAAAACGTTGCTCTAGTCAAGAAAAAGAAAGAAAAGGCATACAAAAAGTATTTTTGATCAAGTATTGCATCATTCAAACATCACATAAAATCATCTCAGAACTGTACTTTAATGAATACACCCAGTCATTACCAATGGAAATTAAAACCAGTTGTAAGACCCACAACAATCCCCTAACTCTAACACCTCATTCTGGCAATTCCAAGCTGTACAGAACACATACTTTTCCATGCTTCCCCCATGCTTGTGTACGAAATTACTCCACACACTGCCAAGAACGCAAACAGGAAGAGAATGACACTCCGCTGGAGCCGGGACAGCTGCTTCCATTTCTTTAGGAGAGAAAAGAAGTGAAAGAAAGAACATTTAGCATGACATTAAGAACTTACCTGGTTAAAAATAAACTCTTATTGGTTCATTCAGATTAAAACCCACAAAATTGCATAGGTTTAATTTTACCCTGTTTCCAACTGCATATATCCATTGCTTATTTTCTTTGATGACAGAGAAAACAGAAATCCAACCAGCTAGCACAAGGCACAAGAAGCTCACAAAAAACATAAGAGCCACTAGCTGCTCTTATGTCTGCTCTTATAAGAACCTCAGAACCTGCCAAATGCCAAGACTCCAAGAAAACTTCAACTACAGCTGACTTTGATCACAACTTCCACTGGCTGACCTGAGCATCTGCCCAGCTATCAATTGGGAAATCAGCCAAAAGCCTCTTTCCTCCTGGCTGGGGAGGGACTGTAGAGTGCACATGCAAAATTAGAAACAGAAGAAAATGGTAGGAAAACTAAAAATGTCACTGCAGCAAAGAAAGGCTCAAAAATAAGCTGACCACCAATCACTGGATAGGTTGTGTGTTCTATCCTCGTATTGGCCATTTGCTTAAAGAGTGGCTCCCTTCCAACTCACAGTATTCTGTCAATCTGTGAAAGAGAAGTCAGTTACCCCAGCTCTGACAAGCATAGAACTGTCACACAGGGCAAGTTCTGCACCACAAAAAAATAAGCTACCAACCTGCAGCAATGTGAAAATTATGTACAACACCACTACAATGAACAAGACAAACCCAGAATCTTTTCAAGTTTAATCTTGGGCAAAAATGTATTGTTAACACTAGATTATATGCAACAATCACTGAAAAATCACAGCAAATTACAATAATCTGAAAGAAGCCAATGTACCTTAGCCTCCATTTACAGAGAGAGAAGTTGGAGTTAAACATTAAGGGCTAAATTGTCATTGTTACTTTTCCAATAGTCCTCTTGAAATTGACTAATTCTGGTTTGAGTATACAGAGAGGGAACTTCACTGCCAATGCTACACTTGGGAATGACCTTTCCCACAAATCACACAGTATTTCCCACAGTCCTCATCCCCTTAGCAACAGTCTAATTCCTAGGTCAGGAATGTCTCAGTGCAGAACTGTCAATGTACTCACGCTGTGAGTCTCAAAGCACAGTTTCCTGCCTTCCACCTGCAATGTTGACTGTACAGGAATACTGTACACCCTTCTCTGTGCACACTGCAAGATGCTGGTCCCACTGTGTCATCTTCAGTTCTACCTGCTTGACAAACTGGATGACCCACTGCAGAAAGACGTTAGAAATCTAGCAGCCCTGTGGTTCATCATGGGAAAACTTTTAATCGTGGTGTCTTGCAATGGGTAGGAGTAAGGCACAAGCACATGCAAGGGCATTCATCACCATCTTACTGGTTTTCTGCTCAAAAAGAATAAGGATAAAATAAAGAGTGATGCCTTGGGCCCGTATCTCTCTGCCTGGTAATAAAAAGAGAACTGTGGGACTGTATGCCTAAACAAACTTTTCATACACTTCATGTGATGAGCTGTAAAGCCCCTATAGATGACTATATAACATCTCCTATCTGTAACAAGGGTTATCTTGTCCCTCTGACTCACTCTTTACCACAGACTCTCCAGCCCAAGGCTCCCATCCCAACATGAAGCTGCCTGCCCATTCTAGCCACAAGCAGGCAAGAAGGTCACTTCCCAAAGCTCTGCCAGAGAACCCCTCCCCTCATACTCAGCTTTCACACTGGAAGCAGAAATGTTCCCTTAACTCTCCTAGGGCAGAAGACAGGATTCTCCCCTTAAGCCTTAACTCAGGGAACAAAGGCACAGAGCCCAAATCTCACTCCCCTCATTCCTGTCAAGAGAGCGCAGCGTCGCCCCTCAAATGTCCACTAGCAGAGGGCAGGATTTTACCGAATACCCCCGTGCCAGCTTTGTTCGTGAAAATTAAGACATGACGTGGAGATACCTCAGCCAGCCCGCGCCTTGAACATCCCTATCCCGCGGAGAGCAGCCCTGCGAGCACTCTGAGAGCAGAGCCCGGCGCGGGGCCGCCCCAGGGCCCATGGCCGTGGCCTCTGCCCGACTCGGAACTGGGGGACCACGCCAGGTCCCCCATGACACTCCAGCTGCACCTAAATCCAGGGACACTCCTGACCGCCCGACGGCCCTCCCCCACCGCCAGATGCCCCCCGCACCAGCCCAGGGATACCCCCGGTACCGCACAGCTCTCCGCGTGGCCCTCACCCGCCAGCAGGAGCGCCGCCGCCAGGCCTTGCTGTTGTTGTAGCCACCGACCCCGACCGCCTCCTCCGGGCCGAGAGTGACGGAGATGAAGTCCCGGCGCGGTGGGCCCGCGGCAGCGGCGGCACCCGAGTACATGGCGGCGCCTCAGGGGCCGCCTTCCGCCATCGCACCGCGGGATTGAGCGGCCGCTTCCGGCAACGGCTTCCGGTGCCGCTCTGGCGCCAGCGCGGCCGCGCTCAGTGG